>LQRL01043476.1:17613-35474 GCA_001703475.1 Hydroides elegans
CTTCCATTTGATATTTTCCTGGCCCTGGAGCCTTTCGTAGCTCTTTCCTGACCTTCTTAGGTATCTCTATTCTCATCGTTTCATTAAAATCTCCCTTGCATTTCTTTTTCATTTTTTCAAATGATGCATTGAACTCATACCATAAATTTGGGTGGCTATTTTCTATATTTTGAATGATTTCCTCCCCAAAGTGCTCTTTCAAAAAGCGGGCGAATGCTTTATTGATCTGGTTACCGCCATGAGATCCTCCGCTCGGTATTGTCAGCTCTCGCACTTGGTTATCCAATATAACTTCATGGCATACCATATCGTTTGTACCTCCTGTCAAAACAATGACAACTCCAAACATATTTTCTGCTTCCAAGTTATTTTACACAAGCAAACAAATGATTGAGTATGCATTTGGCATGAATGGCAATGCAACATTCGTTATCTACTTATATACACATTTTATATAATGTTTACAAATTATCAAATTAAGATGATTGAGTTTTTAAACGTTATCTATTGAAACATATTAAAATGAATAATTTCAATGTTTAAAAAGTATGGATGAACTATTAAAAAATGCTTACCACCCAAATCAAGAACGATGTATCGGATGCCATTCTTTAATGGTAACACTGTGTCAAGCTTGGCGAAGGTCTGTTTCTTACAATAGAACGAGGCAGCCTCTGGTTCAAGTGCAATAAGCAGTTGATCCGGTCTGGCTATAAGGCCGCTCTTAAAACAAACAATATTTATAAAATGCAAATGCAGATAAAAATACTTGCTCATTTAATTTCTTATCTTAAAAGGTTCAGCTACCATCTAGAATCAAAACCTAGAAAATAGCAAACACTTGTTGTAAACTGATAAATTTAAACTAGTTTTAAGTCATTTTTTAGCCCCCAACCGGGGCCTAGGGGCCCGGAGGGGGCTATTAAAACGGGTTGATTTTTTAGACCCAAAAAGTGACCAAAAAAGTTTCGTCAAGGCCTAGCACTATAACGGTAGCATGTAGCTATAAACATCAGTGGGAAGAAATGTGTGAAAAGTTATAAGGTAGATGCCCGACTTATTCAATTTTTGATTCAATTTATGATAAGTCTGGAAATCTGATTTTAAAGTTTAAAATTTTCAACTTTTTGAGGAAATATGACAACAATCATGGTGTAACAATTATATCTCGCAACAGTGACTAGGAACATTTTGCTTGTGACGCAATTATTCCATTGTTTAAGTTGCATAACAATGGAATTATTGCGTCACAATATGGTTGTGAAAATCATATCTTTTGTGTTAATTTGAAACAGTTAATAATATTTTTTTTCAATAAATAGACGGGAATATATACAATTCAATTATTCTGTATCTTGCATAAACTTTGTTTGTGGTTAATATAAAGATTTTGATGTTCTATTTAAGACATATACATTAAAAGAATGTCATAAATAAATTTCATGTTTTTATAGCCAAAATGAATAATAAAAAGAATCAATGAAAAATTAGCCAATTTAAAATGAGAAAAAAAATGGAAGGAAGTTAAGAAATATAGGGATATAAACATGGAAATCGAAAAAGGGATAGGGAACGGAACGGAAATTAGGGTGGGAGGTTGGGGGCTTTGCCGTCGACGACTGCTTGTTAATCTGGCGCTGGGTATAATCATATATTAAACAAAAATACAAAAATAGTAGATGAAGTAGATACGTACTATATCACGTAATCGATCAATAAATATATAACTAAATATTACTTGAATGAATTCTACAAGGCTTATGTATCGATACTTGGTTTTATATACGATATAATGTATGTTTGAAGCAAACGATAAACATATGAAAACAGTCTTGATGAAATATGTGAAGGACATATTAAAGTAAATATACTAACCTTTTCGGCTGCTTCTCTCATGAACTTCTTTGATGCCTCTGTCCAAATGGCAGGGACGGTAAGTACCCAGCGTATGGTATCTGGGTTCGGATCGCTAAAATATGCAACTATATAGTTAAGATAATTCATTTGAAGGGATGTGAAAGGTATTTCTTAAACATTTTTTAGTCAGTTTTATAGTGTGCTTTTGTCAAATTTCTGGGTATAATGTACTCATAAATTGGCTCATAAACTTCATGAAATAAAAATTAAATATATATGCCTAAAGGATTTTACTTAAATTTACTTAAATTGCATAGCCGATAAACTAACCTATTTTGTGTATATTTCAGTTCCTCTAGTAAATGTTCCTTTAGTTTACTAATTGCATGAATGAAGATTGTTATAGCTTTTCGAATTTCTCCCGTGGTTGACGATATAGCTGTTTTGGTAGACACCTCCTGAATCATAAAATATACATATTATGCTTAAGGTTTCTAAAAAATCGCAAATAAATATGGTGTAACGTTTTTCGCTGTTGTTTTCCATGTTTAAAATCATCATTGTTATGTTAAGGATTATTTTTCGGCTTATGTAATCAAACGGCAATGGCTCTTTCTCTAAATACACATAAATAACTTGTTCCGATTATTTTACCTTTATCTTATGCAGAACCATCTTAAAGTTCTTGAACAGCTTAAACTTTTTATCGTGGGTTGTATCTGTGTATTCATCTTCAGCTTCGAATCCAAAAGCAACACACTCGTCATTTTCATCAAGCAACACAGAGGTTGGGGTTTTAGATGACTAAAATATGAAATGAAATAAATTAATCTAAATCAATATAGCTCTAATATACGGTTGTGCTAATGTCATTTTCTATGATAGTTAACAATGGCCATAGATATGTGCGCGTCATCTAAAATTATGAAAAGAATATTTAGATTCTATTTTATACAATTTGAATACACCGAATACCAGCAATATATAGGATGTTGAACAATCCCGAATGCTAAGTCATCTAAATGTATTCACTGTTATTTTCATTTTTTTAATTAGATAAAAACCAACTTTGTACTTTATTTAGGTTTATAAAGGTAGTTGTACTCAAAACAGACAATTGCATTAAATCAGGTATAAAATGAAACAAGTAAGTCTTACCTGATAGCCAAACCTGTCGGACCAGTTTCTATTTGTATGAATTGTTTCCTTGGAATCAGCGAAGGAGTAAGCGTATCCACTGTAAGTAGTCCCAAAATCAATGCCAACTACAACTTTATATTTGATATATGACGTGGCCATAGCTATTTTAACAATTATCCTATGATTGACTAATGTCCATAACAAATCGTTTCTAAGTGTATCATGATATTCAAAGGTATGGCACAAAACTAAGATCAACCAAATATGAATCACGAATCGAGTTATTGCGTATCAATATCTCAGATTACTGTTTCTACGCATATAGCCAGTATGTAATAACTCAAATAAATTTAATCGACTTGCGTATCGTTTCAAGTATATCATAAATATAAAAGTGATCGCTTTTAGCATAAATTGTTGTTAAATTCACATATTGTAGAGTATGCTCCCTGATGCGTAATTTATCTTATATCATAAGAAACTAATCAAGTAAGATCTATGTATGTAAATGCAAGGTTTTTCGATAATCAATAAGCATTTGACAGTTTTTCCTACTTGTAAGTGCCTAAGCCATTTATACAGCTGTTTGATATTGTCTGTACTCTTAGTAGTAAGCACTTAAGTCATGTTTGTCCTTTACATAATGACTACTTGATATTTGGCATATATACTTATTTGTTTAGCCTCGTTGATCAGATCTTGAAATTATCGCGATAAAGATAATGAAAATATGTAACAACACTACATTCAATGTTTATCATGATGTATTGTTATACAAAGCATGATTTCATAAAGCATTCAGTTCGGACGAAATTTCATCATTACAAATTATATAGTCATTTATAATTTGTTAACGATATATACTGTAAAAGTCCTTTTTCAAATGCAAACGTATATATATTTGATTGGTGTAAAATAAAGTTAGGTATATTCATAGTTGATTTGAAACAAATAACAATAACGATATAAAATGGGTGGCAAAAAGTCAAAAGAACCTGACGAGGATGCCTTTATAACGCGAAGAGCTTCGGCAAGACGGTCAACAAGACCAGGATATTTATGTATTATGGGATATCGAATCGATTCAATGAAAACTATTGACGGTATCTATGGATCCTATTATAGCGCGCATTACATGGATACATCTCAACTCGTGATGGCACGAAAATTGCCTGTAGGATTGCGACGAAATGCAATCGCAGACGACATTATAAACAGCCGTATTGGACTAGGAAAAATGCTGAATCATCAAAATGTATTACGACTGTTTGACCATAAACTTAGCACTGATTGCTTATGGGTGTTTGCAGAAAGCTGTAATCTGGGTTGTCTGGCTGAATATTTGGCAAACAAAAGTACCATATTGGAAAATGACAAACATACAATAATGTATGAAACTAGCCTTGCTATTCAGTATCTACACGCGGAACCTATTTCAATGACGCACGGATCCATTCAGCCAGGCTGTATTTTTCTACAAAGAGTTGGAAATAAAGATACTGTGAAGGTGGCAGATTATGGATTAGCAGAAACGATGCAGGTGTTTGGCACATCTATTGAAATTCAAAATGTATATTATCAATCGCCGGAACAAATAGCAGGACGCAAAGTAGATGAGAAAAGGGATATTTTTAGTCTTGGACTTTTGTTTGCTGCCCTATTTAATACTATCTCTGGCGATTCAATCGGTTTACCGATAAGTTGTAAGATTTTTTGGATATTTCAAGTAAATCGTCAAGTAGGAATGATTGCAGAACAAAATAGTACATTGTTAATCTAATCGAGTACAAAATACTTTTTTCTTAATGAAAAGAAAACAAGAATTATTCTTCTCAGGGTTCTTTTTTATACTTTATATTTTTCTTGCTTCTATGAAATCATTGTCATTTATGTATTGATGATTTAATGTATTCTGCTTGTAGGTCAATCACGACTATCCGAAGAGACAAATCCCTATGCCTTAGAAATGCTAGATAGTGTCAAAAATAAAAGAAATATCCCTGTATTAGTACATATTGAAACAGATGACACGCCATATGCAGTCAACTTGAAAATGCTGATTCAAAGAATGACGTCATTCTATCAAAATGATAGACTTGATATACAAAAGGTTATAATGGAATTAGATTTGTGTAAGCAACAACCATCTAAACGTAAGTATTTTGTTTATCAAATTTAAAGCATCAGGCCTATTTATCGTCATCATTAGGTTACTGAGCCTTATCAACTGTCATTTGTTCTGAAACCCGTTTTTATTGACACAAAATAAGTTGAATGATATAAATTGCTTATAATAATTTGCTATTACTACACTAAATCTGATACTTGTTCTGCTATGTTCAATTGTTTTTTTGTTTCATATATCCTTTCCATTGTGTGAGATATATATATATATAAATAAACACATTTCCACTTACAATATATTGTAGCATAGCTCAGTGGCTGGTATTTCTATAATTCAGTTTATTAATTTTAAAGCATTTCGCCGCTTAATATAATCAGCTTGATATCTATCAATAACAACAACATAAAAATGATTGTACATTTTATCAAACAAACCGGGCAACCTTCAGGATATTGACATTCTAAGTTATAATATTTCTAGTCAGAAAACCAATAACACTTTATAAAACCAAGATAAAAATGATATATCTAACAATGCAATTCGTCATATTCATTAAATCATATTAGCAAAATCACAAGTTGAAAAATGGTTCATCATAAGAAATGATTAAATCTACATTGCTGCTTTTAAAACAAATGGGTTTGTTCATTTTATGTTTATTGTATTTTATAGGAGACAAAGAGCCCCGACGTTACAAACTGCGACATAGATCAGATTATTCTGGGTACGGAATAACTTTAGACATAAACCGAACGAGGTTTGGATTCAAGATTGCACATGTTGAGCACAAAAGTCCCGCGCACGCTATAGGTCTCCGCGAAGGTGACTTGGTTGTAGAAATAAACGATAAACCAGTTTCAGGATCAAGCTACATGGAAGTTATGACAGTGATCAGAGACTCAACAGAGTCATTGTCTCTTATGGTGGTGGATTCGAACGCAGAATCTTATTATTTTGAGAGAGAGATAGAAAGAGCTCACCTATCTACAGTACATATGAGTACTGATGAACCTAGAGCCGAAGCGTCTTTGACAGACACTGAAACAGAAGGGTTTTAGATTACTTATTTTAATTGAAACTAAAGGCACGTCAAAACCCAATTAACTCAAATACATATATGCGTGATAAGCTTAAAGACTTGATGATAATCATATGGGATATTGCAAAACAATGCATCTTATTAACGTCATATATTCGATAATGGTGTATGTATGTATGAATGGAAAAAGAAAATGAGCAAAAGCACATGTATTTCATTTCAGATGCAGTCATCAATCTACCACAAAGAGTAGTGGCTATTGATTTCGGGACCACTTTTTGTGCATATGCTCATTCGTGTAATCCGACAGAAATGTTCATGAACAAAAACTGGGCTGACTCGCTAGGTGAAGAGGTAGTATCTTTAAAAAATATCTATATTTGATACATCTGGTTATATGTAGGATCATATTCTAAGATGATAACCATCATAACAAATTTACTTAATTCAAAACCGTTCATTATATTTGGTTCTATGTATTTTAACATTCAACCAACCTTGTACCAATACCAGATAAGCATGTCAATCGCTGATATTATTTTCAGTCAAATAAAACCCCTACTTCTGTTCTACTGCGATACAAAGATAGTAAGGATGTTGAAGTGTTAGGGTTTGGATACGAAGCACAAGATCTTTACTTTGCGGAAAGAGACAAACATGACTTGCATTTATTTGATAACTTCAAATTAGCGCTTTATGACCAGAAAGTAAGTGCACTGTACCAATATATACAATCAAAAAGCTGGTTACAATAAATTGTATGAAAAGAACTTAAGTTTGATCTATAAAAATGAAATAAGCGATTGGTTATAATGAATTTCTGAACGTTTTTTCCTAGAAAGTATTTATTAATGAAAACATTAACTTTATGAGGAGAACTTCAGTATGATCTACAAAAAAAATAAACGATTGGTTATGATGACTTTCTAAAAGCTGTTCCTAGAAAGCATTTATTTATTGTCACTGTACCATAAAATGATCATGCATTATTATCAAACACTATTCCATTTCTTATGAAATACAATTGTATTAATAAAAACCAAATTGTCTGTTTTAAGCAACCCTTATCGAAAGTGAGAATCAATTCTCTGAATGGTCTTCACCAGTCAGCATTAGATATATTCTCATTTACATTGAGCGCATTGAAGGATCATCTACATAGAGCTCTCCAACAAGAGAATAGCAGGTAAAATAAACGATCCATAAGTGTGATAAGTGTGATATCCATTAGTGTGTTATGAACGTTGAAAGCAAATTCTACGTAGGAAATATTGAATACGTTTATGTCTTAATAACAATTTATTGATAAAATGATACGTATGTACGTTTTTACATAAAATAATTTTGTTTATGTTATATTTTGTCAAATAATTATATGCAATATTCGTTGTACTTGTTAGCCACACAAAATGACAACCACAAGTCACAACACATATCTGAATTCGGAACATATATATATTTCATGATTTAATAATAGTTGTTTTCATTCAAATTATTAAAATGTGATCATTGTAAAAATCAACCAATATTTTTTTACTTACTAATGTGAAGCAAGCGCCAGGAAAAGACAAGATGGGTGCTTACTGTTCCAGCTATATGGTCCGAGGAGGCAAAACAATTTATGCGGAAGGCTGCAGTTCAAGTAAGTATAACATAGCGCACAATAATTATTGTAGAACATATATAAAGTAAGATGAAACTAAACATGTATCTTTATATATCAAACGTAACTTGGCATATTAATCACTTTATTTAAGAATTCATGTTTTTTTCTTAAAGTTCATTGTACATTTCATTTTATATATATTGTATTTTAAATGACACAAAGAGACCCGGCGTTACAATCTACGACATAGATAGCAATTTATACACCAAAAAGATGCAATTTTAATTAAATTTTCATACGATTCAAATATTGACTGACTATTTCAAAATATATTTTTAGAGCGGAATCATTAATGAAACGACAAATGATGATCTGATAATAGCTCTGGAGCCTGAAGCAGCATCGTTTTACTGTAGGAAACTCAAGCTCGACGCCTTTCAGGAGGGGAGTCGATACTCCTTTCCCGTTGGAACGCGATATCTTGTGATTGACTTAGGGGGTACGATAAATAGTCATACTGTTGAACCGAATCCTAATAAATGATTGATTTAGGGGGTACGATATAGAGTCATACTTTTAGAAATTGTCAAATTAAGGTTTAAATACAAAGCGCATTGTCTGTTGGAGGACAACCGAAACTCTATCGGAGATTTAGCTCACAGCCAAAAGTCGCTGACCTATAAACGCTCCTTATTAATTTGAGGATTAATTTGAGGATTTGAGAATCACATCCTTATTAGTTAAAAAATTGTTTTGTACTTCATATTTCGTAAAAATCCTTGTATTTTTGTAGGTGGTACAAACGACATGGTAGCTCACGAAGTCGTTGCAGATGAGAAAATAAGGGAAATCACGCCAGCATCTGGTGGATCACAAGGTGGAAACCGAATCAACGAAAAGGTGTTATCAGTATTGACGGACATATACGGCAAAGAACAAATCGAACTTGCAAAACAACGATTCCCTAAAGAATGGCACTCTCTCCAGGCACGCATCGAAAGACAAAAGAAACGATTCCAGTATGGAAAGCGCTTCATTATCAGTATTCCAACAAAGATAGAAGATCATCTCCAACATATACCAAAGAAAGGTATTCCCCCGAAAGGTATCATTTTCAATGACGATTTTGACATAGTTATCAAGGAAGAAGGGGTACACTCTATATTTGATGCTACAAAAACCAACATTCTCTACGATGCACAAAAGGTTCTCAGCATTTTGCAAAAGCAAGAAGGTGACACATACAAACTAGACTATATTTTGATGGTCGGTGGATTTTCACAAAGCAAAATTATACAGCAGGCCATAATGGACAAGTTTCAAACTGAAGGCGGTTGCAAAGTGATACTGCCACGTGAAGCAGATGTGGCCGTTTTAAAGGGAGCCGTGCTCTTTGGACATTGTCAAAACGAAATTGTGAGTCGAATCGCAAGACGCACTTACGGTTTCGGGTGCAGCCAACCTTTCAATGCAGATATCCATGATGTCAAATATAAATTTCGAAACAAAGACAACAAGGTACGTTGCAACAAGATCTTTTCTGTGATGGTCGAAAAAGGGGATATAGTTGAAGTATCCTCGCGAAAGGAAGAGATCTATTACCTCCTCCGTGAACAAAGTGAATTGACTATATCGCTATATTGCATGGATAGAAAACCAAGAAAGGATGCCATTGAATACACAGATGGTAAAGATGTTACTAAGTTAGGACAAGTCACGATTGCTACGAAATCGGATAAAGCAAAAGGAGAGAGGAAGGTAATCGTGAGTATGTTCTTTGGACAAACAGAAATCACTGTCGAAGCGTATGATGAAACGTCGAATCAACGTGTAAATGCAATCGTCGATCTTATGACATAAACAATTAACAACTTATTTGTATTTTTTAATGACATTGTGTGTCACCTTAAATGTAGCCATAATGAATAACGTATGACCTTAGCTTTGAAAAGTTGTTTATGATTAATTGGTTCAACGTATAGTATGTTGATATGTTGTATGAGCTTTTTTGTAAATTTGATTCTTTAAGCGTTTTTTTTTTCTTTCCCTTAGAAACAATGTCAGTATATTTCAAATAAAACGTGGGTAAATAATATCTATTCATTTATTATTTAAGAAGATGACTAATTCCCATACTACATAAATTAATGATAAATAAATTGTACTTGCTCAACATTGTGCATTCAAAAACATTCCTAAACAGAAAACTAAATTACAATATGAAAAACAACATTGTATTTTGAATAGCATGTTTCATGTTTGTATTATATCAAATTATTGTTAATAAATCGAAAAAAAAATGTATTTAAAGATTATGTAGATTCATATTTTGTAACAAAATTTGGCTAATTATGCATACATACGTTTGAATATGCTTAGCAATAAAATTTAAATACACATATAAACTGTTTAGACTGCAACCATAAAAAAATAGAGCACCTCACGAGGTGTTCCTCGCAAAAGGTGTTCCTTTTCAAAATTGATCTAGCTACAATCTTTCGAAAATTGTCTTCTAGCTACAAGTATTCAAGGAACACTTTTTTGAAATTGTGTATATTTACACCAATTCTTTCACCAATTTTAATTTTAATTTTATGCAGAGATATGGAGCGAGGCAAGATAAACTAAAATATAAGTTAAAATTGATAATTTATATTGGAATAACATTTTTAATGTTTCATAAAAGGTGTTCCTCTCCGAATTCTAGCTAGCTAGATGAGCGCAATGAGCCCAGCTATCTACAAAAATAAGAACACCTTTTTATAAAAAATACTTTTCTAAATCCTATTATTTAATTCATATTTCAATTTATTAAGTGGTTTTATGCTCAAATCAACACTTTGAAAAATTTAGTCGTGGGGTGCCCTTCTAAAAAAGAACTATTTTGAGTACGATATGCCATAGAAACGAAATATTGCCAGCACATTCACAGACAATTTGCACTATATTATAGCATTCACTTTTGCATTAACTATTGGATCCTGGTCACCTTAATTATACACTCATCATGTGATATCATCCATAATTAGCACATGGTTTTCCATACTAGTTCTCTCCACTCCCTTTTGTCATTTATGAAGCAGCACGATCGTCACCTTATGATATAAGCCTTTCTCTCCGCGTCTAATGCAATTAGAAGAATTGAATTGGAATGAAAATAAAAGCTTATGGAAATAACTGATCTACTTTCGTTAAGAAAGGCATTACTTGATTTCGTATAGACGTTTCTGTATGATTTTTTAGTTGGTTAGTTGGACATTGAACAATTGTTCTTTGTTAATGAAACTTTCGCATAATAAAGTGAATGTATTGAAATTTGTGAAACAGTAATTTTATTTCAATTTAATACCACATACTCCCCTCTAGCTCAATATGAATTCCAATACAAATAATTAATTGTGCAAAGGATATAAAGAAGATTCATATAAAGGTTGACTTAAAGGGGCGCCCTTCAATCTTAGATGGTTGCACAAAAATATGGATTTTCTCCCCCTCGATCGCTCGCATATTTAATTCTGTAGCCTCAAACAAACCTAGAAAAAAATACATTACAATACATGGCTGATTAACTAACTTGCTTTAATATAAGCATATTGGAAACCATTTACAGTGTAAAACAACAACAAACTCGCAAGAAAAAAAACTCATAAACACCCATTTCATCGCTTTTCTTGTACAAACACCTTTCTTGTAGGATGCATCTCAAAGCGCCTTAGGGCCTGGCCACATAAGAAGCTTTTTTTTATAGTCTTCCCTTGACAAACCCTATCACCATAAGTATTCTTTATGTAAAAATAAAAAACTCACCTAAAGAGCCGTTACTTTTTTAAAAAGCTAGATGAGCGCTGTTGAGTATTCCCATAAGAAATTGATGAGTAAAAGGACGAGTAAGGGGAAAATCTAGGAAAAATACTCCCACTGTGACCAGGCCCTATATGTTACTCATTCTAATAAGGTGCTATGATATGTGCAGTCGCATAAAAACTACTTAGTGTGATGAGATGTGACAGAGAGACACAAAGGTATAAGTTCTCGAATGTCATATATATTTGCCCACATGTGTTATGTATACGGACAGTTATATATATATTGCGATGGATTTACAAGTTCATTTACGGAAGGGACTTGTGGATGTTAATGAATTATGTATGGTTGTTTACATATGGAATTGTGGATATGAGTATAAATAACTATTTAATGGAATATAAAAGGGTAAGAATGAAAACATGAAATAAAAGGACAAAACTAAAACAGAAAATTATGCTGTAACATAAATTAGTTAAACGAGTTGAAATCGTGAATAAGAGAGAAAAACAAGTCTAAAAATAAACTTTACAACGATAAATATGTGAGAGCTTATGTTAGTGATGCTTATGTTATAAAGCAATAACCGTTGCGGCGCATGGTAGTCTGTCTGGATAGGGATATATACATATATGACACGCCTATATAGGGAATACATTTATACTAGAAAAAGAAAAGATTTTATGTTATTTTAATGTTTCAACTTATGAAAAATCACCAATTATTATGAATGAAAGGTTTGGAGGATATAAAAACATATAGCTATGAAATTATGTGGATATATTCGTGTTTTAATATATAAATAATACAAAAATAAATGAATAGATAATAAGAATATGTCGGGATAGTCGTTTCGAGATAGTCGTGTTTTATGTCTTAATTATATGTAAATAAAAAATCAATGATAAATTAATTATAAAAACATAATAAAAATTAAATATGTCGGAGTTCATCAACGATGCATTTTCTCGCGAGAACGATACAGACTCGTTTTCAAAAAATGACATTCCCGACTCGATTCCCACCGCCGCGGATTTCCTTCCCGGCCACATTCGGCATTCTTCGGATGGCGACACTCCGCGGGAAGCGAAGCGCCTCGGCAGTTTCCGTAAATGGCTCAAAAAGAAAGCCAGCTCTTTGGATAATGATGATAAGAACAAGGTCTCAACATCCGGGGGTGGACATCCCCCGCCTATGTCCCCTTTAACCACGGTGGGGCCGGATATTACCCATGTTTCCTTCAAATCGTCTATGGATGAAAGTGGGATATCTGATGTGACGAAGTATACGTCGTTTTATTCGAGTAGGTAAGTAGATTATTGAAATGTTTAAACATGAATAAGTTATTGAAAATTGTTCGAAAAGGTGTATTCAGTGATCCTATGTAATATCTAGTCTTTCAATTTGAGTTTAGATGGACTCTAGTTTGTGTTTTGTAGGAAAATTTATGTATATTGCATACTGTTATGGCCCTATTAAATAGAGTATAAATAAAACGTTGCAACGTTCAGTGCTGAATTCGACACAGTATAGCAAAGTGGTTTTTTTATGGCATTCTATTAGAGTACTCTAAGAATAAGCATAGAAACATGTGGCAACTATTTCACAATGTATTTGAGTAATACAACTTTGAAATTTGAATAGCTTGGATACAGCGTCGACTATATCAGATAGCGGTATGGACGTGGGTGGCCCAATAAAGAGGCCTTGGCGCTATGTGCATCCGTTCGGGCATACGAAGAGTATCCGCGAAGCATTGCAGAGGCGGCAACACGACGAAGAACCAGTAGAGTATATAAAACAGGTAAATTGGGATTTGCAAAACTGTTCATCTTTCTAGATAAACAAAATGACCCGTTTTCACCAATTGGCAAAATATTAGCAGTATTTTTCATTTTAATTGTCAGCGATGGCTCATCTAGATGATATCGTCGAATATCGCCATCTAGGCAAGGGTCGTCGGTAAAACGTAAATTTCGGATGTGACGTCGAGAAGACGTTCTAACTGGGGTTCATATGAACGTTTTAGAATATCCTTTCAAGATATGACATAGCATAAACGTCCTAGTTTGACGCGTCGTCGACAAAACGTGCCTCCTATGAGGACAAAAAAAAAACGTCCAAAAACATGTTCATTTGGCTACCATCATGCGTTTATTTTGACCATAGATATATACTGGCTCCGTCACTATCGTTACTTGTACCTGGTATCCTTACTAGTTTTTGTTTTAACCATTCACTTTTGCTCCATATTTTTAACGTTTATGTGCGACAGGCTATGATGCCCTCGCCAAAAAAAAAACATCTCGTGTGAAAGACCAATCCTTAAACTTAAGGCATAAAAGTGAAATTTATTGATTTAGTGACCCTTCAATTAAAATGCAATTATCGTTATCTGATTGACAGGTGTTGATGCCCTCGCCCATCAAGCAACTGTAAAACTCAAGAGACTAATCCTTAAACTCAGCACAAACAGTTTAATTTATTGAATTATTATCTCAATATATGGGACAGTTCCTTCAATTAAAATGCAATTATCGTTATCTGATTGACAGGTGTTGATGCCCTCGCCCATCAAACAACTCGTGTGGATGGCCTCGGTCTTCTTCATGCTTCTCATCGCCCTCGCCATCATCCTCGCCGCAGGTGAGTCGATAAAAATGGATTGGTTGATTTGAGGACACAAAATGAATAGTAAAACTAGTATTAAATATATTTATCATTAAATATATATTATTAAGGTTCTACATCCTAGCTTAAGTGAGATATGCAGAAACCTATATCTGATATACTTATTATCACATATAATTATCACATGGACAGAGTGCTTTGTGTAAAGAAATGATAATAAAGTGTCATTATGCATATAAAACAGTGTTTTGCATCCGGACTATTTTCCTATTGCAGTTTGAGAAGGGTGAAATACCGTAATGAACGTAATGAACGTTTGCCAATTGGTGAAGACGGGTCATTTTGTAATGAACTTTCTTATATACTCTAAAATATCAAATAATAAATTACTTCATATTTTTTTCTTTATGTTTCAGAATCATCAAAAGACAATGAAATGACATGACACTAATGAAAGAGCCTCAACAACTTTTCACCATTTTTAAATTGAGGAAGCTTTGGAGCGAATATGGATTAAGGCATTTGACTTTTATAATGAACTGCCATGAAAACATTTAACATTACCATAACGATGAACTTGTGGTTATTCTTATCTGTTTTAGTATTATGGATAAGTTTTATAAGTTTTATTTGTGAAAGTTTATATTTCATAAGTTTTTCAATAGTAGAATAGAGTTTCAAGTGCATTTATTTTCTAGGGAGCATTTATATATAGATTCATCTGATTGTTTTACTTCATAGCACAGTGTTATAAACGTTGTGCAAAAAATATCGATTTAAAAAGTGCTATTGATAATTGTTTAATAATGTTTCTCCTCTCGTGTTGAAAAGCAGATGGTTCATATGTTCTAAAATACAATATAAATGCATTAGCAGTAAATAGTTAACTTTTTGCTCGCATTAGATATATCATTCGAAATTTGTATGTAATATTTCAGTACACTATACTATTAATTTTATTATTGTATGAATTATTTGATTATTGAATACTCATTATCACAATGTAAAATATTTATTCAGTTTTATTTAGTATAAAGTTATTTTAAAAAGTTGATTAAAATATGAATATGTCTTTGTCTTTTTATTGACGGAATACACACACTGTAAGAAACATAAGTTCATATTTTTAATCGATTAAAATTGAACATATGCCTTCTTTTATCACATAGTGTTGAATATTCCATAATCTCTAGATATAATACATACATTACTATTGAAAAATTATAACAATAGCCTATCAGGTCAAAATCAAAGGCAAATTTGAACAAGATATTACCAATTATTAAGGCATTGATTATACAACAAATCCTGAGTGGATATTATTTTCTGTTTTCATTCAAGTTCTCTGAGTGTCTTCCTCTCAAATATTACAAAGATACTTTTTTCACGTTTTTAGGAGTCGAGCATCTTCCTTATTGAACCTTATTGTCTTTTCTTCGTGCTGCTTTTTACCTACCGTAACTTATTTCTGAGCGTTTAATTTCGTATATGGTTCAACCTTAAATTATGATAATTTTACATTGATTCTTTTAAAAATTCATTAAATTCAACACAGTTAAAACTCAATTCACATCAGTCAGTTTTCCTTCTTTTTCGTTTTCCTATTTTTTATATACACACGGAACTGTTTCTCACTGCGCCATACAAAGGAACGAAGCCTTAAGTCGTGACGTCACAAAAGTAGTTCCGTTTCATGTGACTTCCGCTTATTTGCAGATTATTACGCGGTGGCGGCATTTTGTTTCTTGAACTGCTCCATGCGCTGCTCGATTTCCGGTCGGAAGTGACGAATGAGACCCTGGAAAAATATAACGAAATAAGATACATATACTTTATTATCTTCTATTAACGCAAACATTCGTCTGATAGTACACACAGTGACTAATAGTCTTATATCACAAATACAGTGTATATGTGAAAGGTTTCGTGCAAAAAGATTTTTATAATTGAAATAAACGTTTGATTCCGTTATATTCAATTTTTTTACGAGCTTTGTGATATATTTTCAACGAAAAATGTTTCTTTTCATAATATAACTTAACTTATATTGTGTTGAATATAAACTATTAACACTATATGGAAAGAGGTTAACGTGAGACATGCTTCAGCAAATTAGCCACATGAATCATCAAATTCCATTTAAGACAATTAATTGAGTAAAAAACAAGCCAACTGTCAACAGACTAAAGAGGTGAGAAGCAAACAAAATGCTGCTAAAATATAGGTCCGTCAAAACATTGCCATTTGCCTCGGATGGACAAATGAACGTTCTCTTGCTCATCACGATATTTTGCAAAACATGACATAAATAGTGTATGCCTCGGAGCACATGTCTAAGGTGATGGGTCGGTTATGGCGAACTAGCACTCAACGGGTTACCACATGAGATAGACAATCGATGCCGCTTGCTCAGATCGAATTTCATTTAATCATTAATTATTCTTTTAGTAAGTAAATAGTTGTAACTGAGTTTACCCCTAACAGAGTTAAGCTTATATAGTGCAATTGAGCATAGTGTGCATACGCGGAGTGCACTTCATATACAGAAGGGCAATTCCACCGTTATCCACGTTACATTTTTGAGTAATTTCTTATATTTCGATGTATTTAGTATGTATCGTTGATGGGATTCACACTTTCTGTTAGTGTTTCTGAATAGTAGAGAAGGCTATCTTTTATAATTGGTAAAATTAAATACACTCTGGCTTTTAATCGAACCGGATCACAGCAGGGCTGTATCTGCAAATTCGAAAAAGTGCGGGAAATCCCGCACCTTACTCAGAAAACTGCGGGATTTTAGAATTTGTGTGCGGGATTTTCGGTTTGTCCAAAAACACGCTATTTTTGGGATATACACATCAATTTTCCATTCTTTTCCGAGTGACCAGTCCCCTGTCTATCGATTTCCTTGTTTGTTGTTACTGAACCAAATTAATACTGGCCTTAACTGGTACTTGACAATGACAGTGGTTAGTTTATTATCCGAGCGCCGAAGGCGCGAGCCAAAAAAAATGATACGACCCTAGATTATGTGAGCACCGAAGGCGCGAGCGATTTTGTCAAGCATTTAATAAATATAACGAAACTCCCTGATTGTTTCCTTCATCTAAAATCAAATTCCATGGATTTTCTCTGATTTTTCCAAATAGGTCGATTATCCATGATAAGTAGTTCAAATCATATTTTCTTAATTTCACTGATTTTCTTGGACGCTGGCTCTTATTGAAGTGGTATTATAAGGTGAAACCAAAGACAATATTTCTACCTAAAGAGTCAAAATTTGACCAGTTTGTTCAAAGCTTAATTAACATAAACACAAATACAGATCATAAACATGTATAGTAACCAATAACATTCGATTTTAATAGAGATTTTTTTTTTAAAAATCCCGCACTATATTCGAATTAGAGCGGGATTTCTTATCAAAGTGCGGGATGAATCCCGCACCTTTTTCTGAAAACTGCGGGATTTTTTCTGAAACTGCGGGAATCCCGCAATCCCGCAGGGGTAGATGCAGCCCTGTCACAGCGTAACACCTTCGTTATCCACGTTACATTGCGTAAGAACGTTGAATTGTTTTGGAAACTACTTGAAAACTGGTTAAAACGAAATATTGTAAACAATTTAAGTATTAATATACGTGTGAAATTGTTAGGAGT
>LQRL01043481.1:7323-20489 GCA_001703475.1 Hydroides elegans
TGGTTAATTAATATTAATCGCATCCCCCAATTAATATACACTCATCGACGCAATGAACAACAACAAAGTATAACCCCTCCAAAATACGTATACTGCTTTAATTCCACATACCACCTGACTAGTTGGTCGCCAATCCTCCTCGATCCCCGCCGCCGTTTTTGCCGCCTCTAAGAGCGACGACGCGTGGTCCTGCAACGCCTTAAGACCCTCCGTCATCAGCACAGATTCGCCGCTAGGTGGCGATTCATGAAGTACTTCCGGTTCGACGGGAGTGATGCTTGTGATGGTGGTGAGAGGGAGGGCTGTGGAGGCGCTGGCGGTGATTGTGGAGGAGGTGTTTTCTTGTGTTGAAGTTTCGGATGTGGTTGGTGTTTCGGTTTGTTGTTGGGAAGCTAACAATGCAAAAGTAGGTAATATGAATATATGCATTGCCTCGGATTTGATTTTTCTATATACACATATATGTACTTAATAAAGTTAAGGTCTGGCCAAAACATCTTAAAGGTTTATAAAGGAAATATAGAGCTTCGGATCGCAAATTTTGTTCGGTTTAAGCATTTATTCGGTTAATCCGTGTTCGATTTAACAAGGTTCCACTGTATTTGATTTATAATTAAAAAAGTAATTATCAGTATTGTTATCATTAAGAATATTCTACTATGTCAATACCTGGTTCAATATTGGGAATCTGGTTGATGATGGGATCGAACTGTTCATGCATATCAAGTACAGGTAAAGCACTGGCCTCGCTGACGGTAACTGGATCCTGGTTTAACACCACTTCGCCCTCTGTAGCGGTGACCACAGGCTCCTGTGACACGGTCTCGCCGCTCTAGAACCAAGTACAAATGGCATTTGCTTTATTACAAAGAGATAATGTGCTGTCTAGTACACAGCCTGCTCTTGGCAAAAGGTTTTTATTGATATTTATCACAGTGCGACAAAGGATAAATATTCCGTTTTAAATTATTTTCACACTTTACATGGCCATAGAAATACATCATTCAGAGGTTTTTTTTTTACTTGATTATATTATAGGATACGAAAACCTGTTAATTTTTACCTGGGTTTCCGAGAAGCACTGTAAATCCAGGACGTTTGTGGCATCCAGTGTCTGATAAACAGCATCATCTACAGAAACAAGTAGATCAGTGAAGCTGATTAAGTCCTCCGCTACTTCAACAACAGTTGAAAACCGAAAAAAACAGAGGAAATCAATTAAGAACATCAACAAAAATCCATCCAACGTCTTTCTTACGTCTTTCTCACAACGTCTTTCTCACAACGTCTTTCTAACAACGTCTTTCTCACAACGTTTTCCTTACATATTCCTAGTCCTCAAAACATCACGATATACGAGTATTTTTTCTTAATGTGCCAAGTCCCCAAAATCACCATTTTTTTTTCAAAAAAATCGCCAAAATTACAATTTTTGAGATTTTTCAAAAATAATACGCCTAAGCACAGCTCCAATATGTGTTTGTTCCATGTGCCAAAGGAAAATAAAATTCGTCGAGGGATAAGCGAGTACTCGTCCGTACAAACTACCAATGTCACGCTGTTTTGGAAGCTACTTGAAAATTGGGTTAAACGAAATATTGTACCAAACATAACCATTGACACACGTATGAAGTTGTTAGGATGTTTGAGAATCGATGTACCAAACCAAGTATATTATGTTATAGATTACATGTTGCTTCAGGCTAGAATTTATATACATAGAAGTAATATAAACAACGAAAATGTATACTTTACAGTCTTTTTGTCGATACTTCGAAAAAATACAGAGATAGAATGCAGATTGTACAATGTAAATAGTAAAACGTTTTCGGATCTGAGATCTCCATTAGACCTACTATAATGTATCTGTGACTTTTTAAAAGTATGAGTACAGTGTTTTATGATATATGGATAAATATGTTACACGGTATAATGTTTATTTGTGATCGTTCTTTTTGCAGCAACAAAAAAAATCACTCTTGATTTATCAGTATAAATCAGTTATGTTTGAACATTATATTTGATCCTGTTTACTTAATATGTATTGAGTGAATAAAAAGAAAAAAAAAACTACCATCAATAATCACGCTAAGTCCCCAAAACCACCATTTTTTTCAAAAATCGCCAAAATTACAATTTTTAAGATTTTTCAAAAATAATACGCCTAAACACAGCTCCAATATGTGTTTGTTCCATGTGCCAAAGGAAAATAAAATCCATCGAGGGATAAGCGAGCACTCGTCCGTACAAACTACCATCAATAATTACGCTAAGTCCCCAAAATCACCATTTTTCAAAAAATCGCCAAAATTACAATTTTTGGGATTTTTCAATAATAATAAGCCTTAGCACAGCTCCAATATATGTTTGTTCCATGTGCCAAAGGAAAACAAAATCCTTCGCGGGATAAGCGAGCACTCGTCCGTACAAAGTAGTGCACCTAGGTGTCGACAGACAGACAGACGGGCAGACGGACACACGGACAGACGGACATGATTCATTGGTCTTATAATTCCATTGAACGTATAAAAAACTTGAAAATTTTTTGATAGCTCAATTATTTGTTGTAGTGACGGACGGACAGTACTGAATACTATAGTCCTCCGCTTCGCGCTAACGCGGCGGCGGAGGATTAATAAACAGTTTTCAAAAGTCAAGTTCAATTTAAGATATAACATTGAAAATTTGATAACATATAGCAATAGAGTATTCTGCACAAGGTTATTTATGGTATTGTAGGCTCGAAATAGGTTCAGTGACTCCGATGTGAATCATCATTATCTTACATAATATCTACACATTAACTTATACCTAGTCTATTTTGTATGTTTTACATCCAAAATTTCTTTTAGTTCTTACCAATTTTCCTCTTCTTGGCCGGACTGTCATCCTGATCTCTAGTTTCCGCGCTGACTTCATTGGACTCTTTATCATTTTCTAGAGGCTCATCAGGTTTGGCTGTGTTGTTCTTTTTCACGGCAAGCCTGCTCTTTCTCACTTTAAACAGCCTCTTCCTCTTTTTCGTAAAGAATCCCCGGTTATGTGAGGTTTTTATAGCATTTGCGATCTGTAAACACACGTTTTTATGCTTAATACTATTTCAAAATATATTTGAAATGATACTTTTTTAGCAGAAGCAGGGTAAATTCTTCTATCGACTAGTATTTTTATTTGGTCTTTAATATTCTAATCTTCTCTTCAGGTACCTTCACAGGTAACCGATCAACTAATATTTGAACAAGGGACGGAACGTTAATACTCAGCAAGATGATCGAAGTCATAACAGCTACAGAATATGTGTGCCACCTGAGGTATTTTAGCATTCTAATCTAAAAGAAATCCCATTAAACCCGTAATCTTCTCGACATCAACCAACCTTTTGCCTGGCCTGATCCATGGCCACCAGCGCGTCCTGCACAACATCATCTTTCTTCCCAGCCGGCACAACCTCCGTATAATCATCCTGGTCGTCGCCTAACGCATTAAGTGCTGCAGGTGCACGGGGCTTCCGATTAAACATGGCTTTGAAGGGCATGTCGTTGGTGAGCGGATGCATCGAGGTGTTGAGACAGTAGGCGGCGCTGCGGTAGTACTGGTCCCAGTCCGTCTGGCTCCTAGGGAGAGGAGGGGAGATGGCCAAAGAAGGTTAATAATATGGATGCGGCTTATTGACATATGAGATTTGTATCTGTTGCTTTCAACAGTCTTGTAGGGCTACGAGGTAGTGTTTATTCTTTAATGAATTCCATTCTACATTTACATAAAGAATTCACATAAATTGGTGAAGTGCGTTGAGGGTTTTTTTTTTCAATTTTGTAGGCAAAGTTGTGAACAGTGTCCTTTATGATTTATTACCAATTTAGTGTAACCCGTTGGCATTAAATGTGTTTCTGTTTAAAGCAAGAGACCGTCAAGGTCAGTAAATAGAATATTTCCGTATTACTTACTCGTTGATATGCTTGCCCAGATATACCTCGATAGCATCCTTGGTTTTCTTATTTGCACTTTCCGCCTTTTAAAAAAAAACATAAGACACAACTGTTTAATGATATTCAATATGATAAATACATGTAAGCGAAATATACATAAATGTATAACGTTTCACAGACGAGGCATAAGCTATATCATAAGATCACTGTTTGCTTCATATATATTTACTGCTCCAACCTAGTATGGCAAGAATTGAGCAGAAAAATCATACCCGATTAAATCGTTGAGATGTTGTTGCTTTGTTGATGCCAGTAAGTTGAAATATCTCATTATTTAGCTAGAAAAAAAAATGTCAGATTTAATATTATTAGAAGTGAGCTAAAACATTTTTATTCATATGGACATTAATAAATGATTGTGTAGAAATATGTTTGCGTGGAATGGTTTTAACGATCCAACGAAGCAAATGATTCACCATCGATGTTATTAAAAATCAATATGACATATGATGATCATAGTGAGGACAATGTGTTTACATGTACATTAGATCTATATGAAGTTCATCAGATACGAATTTATGAAACTCACATCCTTTTCCATGACATCCCCGTTTGAGAATATCAATTTTTTTGGCGGCCCAAACAAGCAGTACATATCGACGATGGCCGTAGCAATTTCACTGGCTACCAATTGCTTTAAGGGGTGCGTGTACACGAACTTCGTATTAAGATCGGTCACTGTCATCAAATACACGTATTCCTGTGGTGTTTGTGTATATGGACCTAAGATGACCATACTCAATACCTAGTCGGAGAAAAATAACTTGTAAATTGTGTATAATATCAATCAAGAAAACCAGACAATGTTAGACTGAACAACTATCAAGCAAACTTCTGATAATTTGAAATGATGGGTATCGCAACATCGATTTCTCTTGAGCATCTTAACTAGCTATCGATAAGTTCAGGAACATTCTTAGCAAATAATGAAAGAAGTTAACATTGAATAATTTGCATGCTATGTTATTGTTCATAAAGGAAAAATACTAAAGTCCCATTACCTGCCACGGACCATCGGTTTTAATAGAGCGCAACATGAATCTCACTAAATTGAGATCACCTGTACGTGACTCTAAAATACTCCGAGATTCTCCGTCTTTGTATACTTTGCGACGCAGCTCTAACACTCTCCGAGGACCACCTTCTTTGCATACTTTGCACTTGTCGACAACCTTAAAAATACAATTTATTTATGGTATGAGTACCGCACAGTACAATTTTACAGTATTAAATCATTCATTTTCACTAAATGGCATACCACAGATGAACCAATGAATGATAATTTCCTTTTTACTTCTCATTTAGTTACTAGTCTAATTTACATATTGCCATTAAACTGACGGTGAATATTAGGGACACAGATAAAGCATTACAAAATAAACACTTTCTAAAGTGACTAGCAAATCTGTGTACGTTTTACATATAATTTGATTTCAGGTTATTACCACTTTGTGCTAAGCTAACACTTACCCAGCTCTTGACGTCCTTGTGGATGCCGTACCAATAGTACTTGTCAATGACTTTCTCGCACGTTTTTCGCGCGTTGATGTGGCCCATGTCGTCATGACACTCGCGCAGCACGAATGTCTTGCCCTCTTCCGTCTCGATCACGCGACGACGCCGACCGTCGCATATGTAGTACAGATGGGGACCTGAAGGAGAAAGGCGAAATAAAATCGCTGTCTGATGAATTATATAAATACAATGATGATACATCTATTGACACATATATATCTATATTCACGATAATATAGTTGTGCATGTTACAGACAAGAATGATCAACTTAAAGCTAGTCTTACAACCGGCCGTACGGGCGGTCGCCCGTACGGGCCCCGCAGCTTTTAAACAATTTTCTGATCGCAGCAGCCCGCAGAGCACGTAGCCTTCCAGTCGTTCACGTACGGGACACGCACGAGTCCCGTACGGGCTCCGTGCGTGCTTCCTGCGGACAACTTGCGATTCTATGATCGTAGAGCGCCCGCAGCAAAAAATGTGCATACACATTTTCTCCTACGGGGCACGTACGGGCAGAAACCCGTACGTGTGCCGTACGTGCGACGTACGTGTGACGTGCGGGTAACGTGCGGGTCCCGTACGATTTCTTCAAAATTTGCTCGTAGACAGCCCGCAGAGCACGTACGGCCGGTTGTAAGACTAGCTTAAACAGTAGAAAGAATTTCGAGAATATATCGATGTAGAAGATCGATTGCGTATTCTTCATCATAATTTAAGTTTCAAACTTCTTTAACAATTTAAGCTAGTCTTACAACCGGCCGTACGGGCTCTACGGGCTGTCTACGGGCAAATTTTGAAGAAATCGTACGGGACCCGCACGTTACACGCACGTCACACGTACGTCGCCCGTACGGCACACGTACGGGTTTCTGCCCGTAGACTGCCCGTACGTGCCCCGCAGGAGAAAATGTGTATGCACATTTTTTGCTGCGGGCGCTCTACGATCATAGAATCGCAAGTAGTCCGCAGGAAGCACGCACGGGGCCCGTACGGGACACGTGCGTGTCCCGTACGTGAACGACTGGAAGGCTACGGGCTCTGCGAGGCTGCTGCGATCAGAAAATTGTTTAAAAGCTGCGGGGCCCGTACGGGCGACCGCCCGTACGGCCGGTTGTAAGACTAGCTTTAGGTCCATAGCTATCAGTGACGCAAAAAAGCCGACTGCCATTATATCATCGATCGTAGCCTACCATCAAGCTCGTATTTCCTGACAGCTCTCTTCAATGCCTTTCGTGTCTCAGAGTCCTTTGCAGCATCGGGGTGAATGCCCCCGCCCAGGATGTAATGGCGGATCCAGTCCATTTGCACAAACTGTGGCACGCGTCGCTTCTTACGCTCTTTCTTGCCGCCGTCCGCAACACCGCTCTCAGTGCCGTCGAGACCGCGTCGCTTTTTCTTCTCTGGAAAATTGAAATGTATGCAAGTTTCTAGCAAGCATTAATGAATTGGAATGTATGGTCAACTTGATAAAATACGTTCACATGGGTTACCATAGTTTGGGTTGAAATACTATTTCTTGTGATACAGTAAAACCCCTCTTTAGGGAACACCTTCGGGACCGGCAAAAATGTTCCTTATTCGGGGGTGTTCCGCCAAGAGGGGGTCAGTAAATACGTCATCATAAAGAGGGAATGTCTCGTTTTATTCTCTTATTCAGGTACATACAGTGCTATATGTATATTTAAGCTGTACTAACAAAGCAAACTAATCTGCCAAGACAGATAAGTTTATTTTACCCTTTAACTTTAGTGTTCACAATCAATTACATTAAACACTTGAAGGGCTTAGAGCATAAACATGTTTAGTGCAAATTTCAGGTTTTGAGAAAATCGACTTGAAAGTACGCGGGTAGGAATTCGAGTTGGCAGAGTAAATTTTCGCTCGATTTGTTTCAAATTTGTATTATATACTCTAAGAATGATTTACAAACACTATTTGTAATTATTCAATTCAAAATAAAATTAGTTTCCGAAATATCAAATAAAACTCATTTAGAAAGACCGGCAAGTGCGAAAAACATGTTAATGCGTTTTAAAATCATAATTTGTAAACATGTCTAATGGAAAAGACACATTTATGAAAATCGCATTTTGGTGAAAGAACATGTTTTTCTAACAAAACAGGCTGCCAATTTGTCTTTTTCAACTTGTTAAGTGCATTAAACATGTCGAAACTATAGTTGAAACTTCAGTTAAAAGTATGTTTTTCGCGAAAAACTTGTTGTTGAAGCCTGAGTTAGCAAAATGTACTAACCTGTTTTTCACGATAAACAGATAATTTCGAGGCTCTTATGGTGGTCAACATCGGACTAAACTTGTTTTTCGTGAAAGACATCTTGGTGATTTCATGTTTGAAAATATTGCGCACTAAACAGATTTGTGCACTGGGAAAAATGCACTTCCACCTTATATTTTTGTATTTATTTTAGTAAAATGATAGAGCATGACTTGGAAATCATTTTGGTATAATTTTTGACAAAACATGTTTTTCGCACTAAACATGTTTATGCTCTAAGCCCTTCACTTGCAATAAATCGCAAAGCGTATATCTAAGATCGATCTATATTAATTCTGCATTATGTATTAAGTAAACGCTGTTTGACACGACCGATAACGATGATCAAAGCATCTGCATGTTTTCGTTCGTTAGTCATAGTCATTTTGGTAGTTCTGATCTTCCTCAACAATAGTTCAATAGAGGTCAAACGGTGAAAAGCGCTCGATCAAACGAACGAGTAATGTGATTTAAGTTAGACATGCTCTAAATAACACATTCAAAAGATCCCTATCTGGATGTTGCTTTATGATATCTCAACATCGTTATTCACGCATATTCTTCAATGAACAAAAGGCAGCATTGGTAAAAAAATAAAAATTTTCCCAGGAGTATGTTCCGCTATTAGGGGTTCAATACATAGTAAAATACCGTTTTGGGACCGCCTAAAGTGTTCCCTGTTCCGAATATCGGGGTGTTCCGCTATTAGGGGTTCCCATTTATCGCCCATGTCTAAGCAAATGGGAAAATTTGGGACCGAGAAAAAGCGTTCATTTAGCGGGCGTTCCGCCAACAGGGGTGTTCCCTAACAGGGGTTTTACTGTACATAAAAGTTTTAGAACCACAGATATACGTGTATGTAGATTGATTTATTTCAATATTTAAATGTACTCCTTGACGAAATAAGTTTGAAATTAGTTGATTTTGTTTTTATGTAATGCTTATACACTTTCATTTATTTTCAAGATATGTCGACTTACTTGTTTTGTTGTTTGTAATAGTCTCAGGAGGCAAACTGGTATATTGGTTGATATTGTGTTCGTGCTGATTATATGAAACCAATTCCTCGTACTGAAACAATATAGAACGACATATTTTAGCGTGTGGTGTATCAGGTTTGTATATAAATTAAACAACTATTGTACTTTGGATGCCGTATCAAACGCGCCAACAAACGAAAGCTATTCCTTAACTTATCAAATTTCATCCTATATAAACCTAAATATGCTTTTCCAAAATGCCGCAGGTCATATTACGACTTCAGAAATAACTGTAATTTATTCAATATGTTTGTCACTTTAATGTAAGTTGATAATATAAGATACTTCGAGAGGGAGGTTGTGGATATTTGGAAAAGCAAGAATGAGAGCCAATAGAATGACAAACAAGGCAAAACTTCAGTTATATGACCATCGAGGTTATTTGTCAGCGAATGAAACAAGATAGAATTGTGTCTATCAAATTTCAAAACACAAACAATAAACAAATATAGGCATATATAGGCGGTCATTTCCCAAACATATCCAAATCAGGCCAATAAACATGCACTGTTTTGCGAGCATCCCATATATGGCATGCATTATGCTGTTTGACCATGTATGCAGAGGTATTGAACGACATCATTTCTATGCATGAGAGATATCGGCTGAATAACATGCATTTTGTTTATTTGCTGTTTATAAAAATATTAAAGAATTTTAAAAAAGACATTGACATGTGTGGCAAAAATCGCCAAAAAATACAGCATTTTTAGATTTTAAATAGACCAAAGAACAAAAAAGTTATTTCAGATATAAGTGGTTTGTTAAGCCATTTTATATCGTTTAACATACTACTTCAATAAATTAGTGCATGGCATCTATTCTCTTATCAACAAAGCAGTAGCTGATTATACTCGTTTCACAATAATATTGCCATACATTTTGTAGTAAACCAAAATGCGAAGGGTCAGGTGCTTACGCATATTAATGATGAAATAAATCATAGTTTCAATAGAGACCATAAACTTTGACTTACAAAGCTTGGATATTGGACGTTCCATTGCCGTGGGTCGTGTTGCGCATGCGTGTCCACTGCAGTTGCCGTTTGAACCAGAGTGTGGTGCACCGTAGCTGGCATATCGTTTCTAGGTTGCGTAGGGGCCTGGGATGGCATGACCTTTCTGGCGATTGGTTGTCTATTGTTTTGGCCTTTCTGCACCTGAAAGCCCAAATCATCGTTTTGTATAATTCTTCATATTTACTCTATGTTACTTTTATAAATTGATCAAAACGAAACAAAATGACGCGCGTTTTCATGTGCAATCAATAATCGACATAGGATTTCTTAATATTAACAAAGAAGAATGACTTACGAAACCCGGATAATTGGCGGTATTTCCCCACGCGGCATGCGGATCCTCCATCTCGACAACCACTTGCGGTGCAGAGGCCACAGACACCGTGGCCGCCATGACAGGGGGCGCGTGCACCATTTGCGGCGCTGCTATGTCGGGCGGGCGGTGGTGCGTTGTGGTCATGGTGGGAGCCATGTCCATTGGGCGATGATGGTGCTGTGGCTGCTGTTGTTGATGTTGTGGGGGAAGGAGGACTTGTAGTTCTTGTCTGTGGGATGTGGGCTGGGGAGGAGGCGGAGGGGCGTGGGACATGACGACGGGTAGAGTGGGTATTTCCGATGGCATGATGTCACTGCGAGCTGGTTGTATAATTACAGGTTGTTGTAGGGGGTCAGGTTGTTGTACGATGATGGTACCAAGCTTTTGTACCTAAAAGTATAAATTCACGTTAAATCGAGAAAATTTTGATTATGTCATTTACAGGCCTGCCAGCGGGTCCGGAGAAAAAAAAGAACGCCCGTTCTTTTAAAAAAGAACGCTTTTTGATAGAAAAAAGAACGAAAAAAAGAACGGTACGAAAAAAAAGAACAAAAAAAGAACGTCTTTTTTAAAGGTTTTACCCCCATTTTCGTCTTCAATAGGAATGTACAAGGCGTTATTGCTATAAACAGTGTTGCCATTCACTCTCCGAAGAAAAAAAAAAGGTTTTAAAAAACTATCTCAAGAAAAAAAAAAGTATTGAAAAAAAAATATAAGGTAAAAAAATTAACAAAATCGGCTCGCGCGGAAGGCGCTCGCATTGATAACCCTATGAAAGTTCAATATTTGATTGTTAAAAATCATACTTTTTCCTTGGTATCCGGTCAATATGACCCCGAACAAAACGGCCCCCGGTCGAAATGGCTAAAAGCTTGGCAACGTCGGTCAAAATGGCTCTCAGGCTGTTTACCGAGGTCCGACGAAATTTTAGGAATTATCTAAGTAATTGTACAGCAAATTTTAGGAGTATTTTAGGAATTTTAGAAAATTCTAGGCATTTTTTTAGGTGAATAGATATATGATATCATAGAATTCTCATATACTGTGGTCAGTCTTAATAACAACAGAGATCACCAAATCACCTAAATTTCTGTAAATTTCTGATTTTTGAAAAGGTTTCTAATTTATTGTCGGCCCGACTAAAAATTTTTCGGCCCGAAATATTGTGCATAAAATCACGATATTTTCTTAATTTAAGAAATGTTCGCTTTTAAGCCAAATTTCACATTGTCGCGGTGGTTTAGTTGTCGCGGTGAAATAGTTGTCGTTTCTCTATATTATGTTTATAAGGGGTGCTGAAGTGTTGCGCTTTGAGTGACAACTTTTTCACCGGGGACAAAATCAATAATTTACGAGATTTTTTTTCGGAGTTTTGTTTTCATTTAATTTTAATAGATTATCAGCTAGCTATCATAAGTTAATAATTAAGGCACGATAAGCATAATGCTTATGTCTTCTGCTAATGATGCTGGTTGATAAAATTAATATACTTCTCGTGGTTTGAATATAAACCTTAGCCTCATACACCAATTTGATAGTTTTTCTAAGCAATAAAAGCCATTTCATTCTTTGTGCTGATCGGACAATATCGGTTCAAAATAAATCTGTTTCACGTATATAAACATTACCCCACCACAGATTTATAACAAATGGAATTTAACACACGAAACCAGACCATTTCAACTTTACCATTCCTAATTTTATGAGCTGTTCGGACCATGTCAGTTCAAAGTGAAAAGTAATAAGACATATAAACGTTACCTTTCCATAAGTGGAGGGGTTGTGTTGACATAGCTGGAGGGGTTAGATAAGAAACGATAACTTTTTCACCGTGACAACTTTTTCGATGCATCGTTCTCATCGAAAAAGCTTTCGACAACTATTTCACCGCGACAACTAAACCACCGCGACACCGGTCCGGACCAGTAACCCTAAAATCGTTTTAACCCGGGCAACATCTTACCCGCCCGTTTTTGAATATGGAGTATTACATAACCTAAATTTTATCGTCAGCATTATGGAACTATCCTTGAAAGGTCACGAGCGGAAACGATAAATATTGACAATATTCAAGTATAATTAATGTAATGTTTAAAACCACATTGTTGGACCTACGAGTGACATCTAAAACAACTTTTGTACAGCCAAGACGACGGTCGCGTATGCAGGTAACGGATTGCTTTGGGTGATACCCTTATATCATAGCACATCCGAAGAACTCATATGATCAAATTCTTATAAAGATATGTAAACAAACAAGTTGAGTAGATCATCGTGAAAAATGAACCATCACCTTTATATCTTATAATGATCAAATCGTAAATATTAACAAAACCTGGATGAGTGAAGATGCGAGCGCCAGAGGCACGAATGAACATTTTTCTGTTAACAATTGAGGAATCGATAAAAAAAGTAATATTATTAATATAATTCCAGATTTAATAGGCTACTGATCCGCCGAGCAAATAACTTCAAAAAGTTACTGGCCCGACCAAGAAACGTTACCGACCTAGGGCCTAAACTTATTAACCAATAACAAATAATTATACATTGATCGCACGTTTATTTGATCAGCATTTGGACATTGTAAGGGATGATGGGGGAGGAGAGAGAGGGTGGGGCGAAAGGGGGAACAGGACAATTCCCCCTGGACAATCCCCCCCCCCGACAACTCCCCCCTGGAAAATTCCCCCCTGCGCAATGCCCCCCTAAAATATTTTTAATCTTGTTCAGAAATTTTTGAAAAAGCATTTTAAGATTAAAATACGTTTAAGTATAACCATTTATTCAACCATTTATATGATTGGAATACGTAAAAACCCTATCCTCCATTTTTGTTCATTCATATATTTCCATTTAACAATTTAATTTGAATGTGATATTATGCATATAATTGTTTATTATTCCAAATTCATTATAAATCAGCCAAAAAAGAAACAAAGGATATCGAATCGACGGGAGTAAACATAAGAATCGATATTAAAATAACTTATACATATTAATAAAAAAACCT
>LQRL01043491.1:4853-19329 GCA_001703475.1 Hydroides elegans
CTCTCTCCTTCCCTGGCCCTGCTGTCCCTCCCCCTCCCCTTCAACCTATTTGAAGTCGCACAATAAACCTCTCTTCATTCTATTATGGTATACTTTAACTCATCGTATAAATAATAACACCATATATATTTAATTCTAGATTTATTATATATTTCGAAGGATGTGCTGGCTTCTGGACAAAAGCATACACCCGCCTACACATACTTAGTATTTCATGTACTATCCAACATGAATTTCAACTATTTTGAGTTTGTTTAGTCACAAAATAGATTATAATGTATCAAAAAAACTGTTTTATTGTTATTCATGTGAAAACAAAATCGCGTTTCTCCCGATTTCAGTGTCCACAATTAATGTTATTGCACATATATGTTTTAATTTAGCCTCATATGAGATTATCTTTTGTGTCTTTTAAAGTATTTGATTTAAATAACTGAATTATCGTATTATTTTTATGTTGATTCAGTACAAAAGTGATCTTTCTATCCGGATTTGGGCGTGCCCCTCGAAGAGGTACTTCCCAAGGACTATTGATATTTAAAAAAAAATGAATAAATTATGTTTATAAGTCCCCCGCCAGCCTCGTAGCGCGGTGGCGGGGGACTATTGGATCCGGGTCCGTCTGTCTGTCCGCCTGTCTGTCTGTCTTTCTGACCGTCTTTCTGTCTGTCTGTCTGTTAACTTTTAAGGTGGGTTTCTATTCCGCGATCGAACACCATAACTACTGGACAGAATCGAATCAAACTTTCTACAATGAAAGAATATATATTGAAGTTGTGCACCTGCGTATTGGTTTTGTCGTGCGATCAAGATTGGTTTCGTACGACTTGGTCAAAAATGAGGAATTTCAACACAATTTAGAGTTTACTATTCCGCGACCGAACTCCACAACTACGTTGCAGAATCGAATGAAACTTTTTACAATGAAAGAATATATATTGAAGTTGTGCACCTAAGTATTTGTTTTGTCGCACAATCAAAATTGGGGTCGTACGACTTGGTCAAAAATGAGGAATTTCAACACAATTTGGAGTTAACTATTCCGCGACCGAACTCCACGACTACGTGACAGAATCGAATGAAAATTTATACAATGAAAGAATATATATTGAAGTTGTGCACCTGGGTATTGGTTTTGTCGCACGACCAAGATTGGGGTCGTACGACTTCATCAAAAATGAAGAATTCCATCACAACTTGGGAGTTTACTATTCCGTGACCGAACCCCAAAACTACGTGGCAGAATCGAATGAAACTTTCTACAATGAAAGAATACATATTAATGTTGTGCACCTGAGTATTGGTTTTCCAACTTCATATGAAAACTGAAGGGATAATTTCGCAAATTGTATTGTTGTTGAAAATGATGTGATATTAATATTCATATTTAATCTATAATTAACAAAATAATATCAAAACACTCTCCGTTTAAACATTCCTAATTTGTATATTTCTATAATTGTGTAATATTGACATTTAAAAAAGAGCTAACGATATTACATCTTTAGAAATTCTAGATTGTTTCTTATGATTAGAGGTTTGTAATTTGTTAATTTTTCTGTCATTGTTAGTTATGTTTATATGTTAATGAATGTCCGTTCAAATGATTTTATAGGTGCTTGCCTTCAATAAAATTTTAAAATAAAAAGTTTAGTCATTTTTTTAATATGAAAAATATAATTCTTCTCAAAAATGAAACATTTATTTCATAGGTAGCACAAATTTATATATTTTGTTAACTAACTAACGATAATAAGTAAACAGTTTATACGGGGTTTATATCTTTAATATTAGGATAAGACACTCCTGTTAGTTTTCTATTTCTTAACTCTAAATCAGGTATACAAATGAACGGTTTTCTATTACTATTGCATTTGAAGGTAGGGCATAATAACATTATTATTTAAACTGTATCAAAAGAAATGCGAACATTTAGTACTGTTTATATGACGTTTTACATCAATATTTGTGTGGAGCAATATGTGCTCATAAAAGAATCGAGAAAAATTATTCCATCATGCTAAAATATATGTTTATAAATAAACGTTTTGAGCAATAAATTCAACGAAAGCACTCATTACAGCAAACATCCAAATTAGTTATATACACGGGTAGACATGTGTTTTTTTCACGTTGAAAATGTGAGACACTCAACAAAAGCCATGCACCTCCTACAACTTATAAGGCTCCCGTAACGGACTACCCGTTATTACACATAGCTGGCTGACCTCTAATCACATTCATTCTATTGTAGGTTTGAAATAAAAGCGCACAGATTATTTACAATTACTTAAGAATGAAATTCCCTTTCATTATAATAATCACTGAACTCAATGAAGGTTACTGAGTTGCAATAACAGTCAAAATTTCAATTTTTTTTCCCCATCTCTAAATATTCCCTATGTTGGGAATGAGATGCGATTTCGGGACTGAAAACGGCTCACCAGTCCACCAGTCCACCAGTCACTTTATATGACGACACATTTTTCAAAAAGTTGTTAAATAACCTTGAAACAACTTATTATGTATGAAAAACAACAAAATAATGGTTTTTGAAAATTAAAATTTTGCAAAAAGGTGTTCATTTTTTCCATGCCAGCTAGGCTCCATTTCTAGCCAGCTTGGAATAGAAAAGGAACACCTTTTGCAAAAATTGAAATGATGAATTTAACTAAATTACCTATCATATATTGTAGATAACAGTTTATTATACAACAACAAGCAGATTTAATTAATTTTGAAATAAAAAATCTCAATATTTATCACTACAATGTGAAAATTATCAAAAAAGGTGTTCCACGAACTGCTCAAATCTCCAAGCTAGAATGAATTTTCTCAAAATTTCCAAGCCAGCTGGAATTCGGTGGAGAACAGCTTTTTTGGGAACAGCTCGTGAGGTACTCTTCGTTTTCAACCCCGAAATATGCCGCCATTCCCAACATGGGGTATAATCTATTTTGTCAGCAATCGTAAATAAACCGCGCGCTTTAATTTCAAATCTACAGTAGTTAAATTCTTGGTTTAATTCTTGTGTACTTTAAAATAGAGCGCTAATATACGTATTTGTTTCAATTAAGCATTAATTCTTATCATATAATGTTAAAGGCCATTATTCAACAATAATAATAAAAAAAGGTGGTATAACAATGACAACAACATCCCTAAGAGCATGGTTTGTGTCAAAAATATTCAGAATTGACGATTTACGCTTTGAAAGGTAATGAGACTCCTCTTAATACTACATTGTATCGTACAAGTCGACGTTATAAAACATTTAAAACATAGGAATTATATTTTGTAAATCAATCCTGTTTTTGTTGAAATAAACAGGCCTAGAAAGAAAATCAATTTTAAAAATCTAGTTTTATAAATGAGGAGTTTATAAGTGTTTTTCTATATATATTTATAAGTAGAATTGTGATTGCTATTGGTAAAAATATAGTTTTTAAAAATATGTCCATAGCCAGAGTAAAACATTTTATATATTACAGGGAATAGTTAATGTTGATATCATATGAATTCAAACAAACTAATTGTCTTGTTTTACAAAAAAACGTAGCTAAATGTTAAAATCATTGACACTAAGCACCTCATGTCTTGCAATTTATATTCAAAATGTTATTTTCGAATATCGATGTCCGCAATTAACCGGAATAAATATCAAATAACGCATCCTCTGTAAATGGTTTATCATTAGTTGTATTTTTAGTCTCGATTCTTAAAACAAATAACTAACGACTTGGAAAAGTTGGAGTTGCCCCCATAATAAATCGATCACAATATCTTATCTTAAACAATTTGGATCTCAACATGTATACAGATTTGACATAAAACTTCCATTAGCAGACTTATACTGCATCATCAGATTTATACTGCAGTGTAATATATATTCACGCATTGAAGCGAATGTCTTATCAGCAATTTGCCGACCTGCATTAAGCAAGCGAGCATATTAGAAAAGATCAATACATTCAACATGCACTCACTGCTATGAAGGGCAAGGCTAAAGTGCTTGTAAGTCAGTGCGCTATATGAATCACATCTCCTCTCCCTTTTAATGTTATTAGTGACATTTGTGAGAGGCAATTTGTAGCATAGAGAAAGTAATATTGCCTTTGTTAATAGATACACGGAATTTGAATTTAATCGCAGTTTTATTCTGATAGTGGAAGAAAATGATAACTTGAAATTAATATGTATTGTGAATAATAATTAAAATATTATTTAAACTATTTATGTCGACTATAGATATATGGATACGATTATTGATTGAAATCATTCAGTGTATAACAAAAACTTAGTTTTATGTTATTGACAAATTTTTCATAAATGATGTATAACATAATGTTGAAATCACCATTGTAAATAATATAAACTTAAATGGCATACGCATAAAAGCATCAACTATGAAACTGTTATATTAAAAGTTTCTTTAATTATGAACATTATATCATCAATAACTATATATTTTGCTATATATCTTTTGGTCTGCAATATGGCTCTTTATGTCAAATGGAGTTACATGATTGAAAATGAACAATTCCCTCCATTGCACACAGCCGTGTATAACGGTGATTTCGAAAAGGTAAAATCCATACTTGAAAGATTCAAAACACGCAAAGCTCAACGAGAAAATCTCAACGAAATATGCTTAGGTTTCACACCATTGAATATAGCAATCATGATTCAAAATGAGGATATGGTGCGATTTCTCCTGCAACAGCCTGGTATGAATGTGAATCGAAGTCCTGGTCAAGCTTATCCTCCCTTATTCTGCGCCGCCTCTTTGCCATTATCGGCCATCATGCAGGCACTGCTGCAATGCGAAATCGACATTAACCATCAGGATGATGAGGGTGTGACGGCGCTCTTCGTCGCATGCCAATACGGCCAAGCAGATAACTTGAAACTACTGCTAAACTGTGATAATATAAAAACGGACCTCGTGGATTGGGCCGGTCGCACCCTTGCGCACGTCGCCTGCCAAAATGGGTATGTTGAGTGCGTGCGTGTATTAGTACAGTATGGCTTATTGAAATACGATGCGATTAGCAGCAATGACGATAATCCTATAGAAAACGCGTGTCACGAGAACCAATTTAATTGTGTTCGATATTTCATTGAGCATGCCCAGTCTGCATCTTCTGAACCGAGATTGGATATTGGAGGCGAACATGGCCAGCGTTTTATATGTAAATGCATTAAGAGGGCATGTAGTGAAGGAAATGCTGAAATCGTTCCTTTCCTTGCCAATTATGTAAACTGGGATAATAAAAGCAACGCATTATTTGAGTACATTAGCATATCATTGAAAAACAATAAATTCATCACAGCAAAAGTTCTTCTATCGGAAATGTCATCCTTGATAAATAAAAATCGGAACGCCTTCAAAAGTAATCAATTGCATATATTGTGGTCACTTGCTGTCAAATCAGGTAATGAAGGCATTCTTTGTCAAATTTATGAACTTTGGCGACTCACATCAAACGCTTTTCAGAATGGGGAACAAGAACATTTTAATCAACTCTGTGAGAGCTATGATGTAAAAAAAAATCAAGTATCTGATAGTTCATGCTCATTACTGTATCACGCAATCCGCCTTGGTATTCCTGAGCAAGTCAATTTCATTTTACAATATTCTTATGATAGTTTACCAAATGACACGGTGAAACGAATTCAAACGAAATATGGTATTGATCCTATCATGCTATCTCAAAAACATCAACGCATATCAGAAATGTTGTATCATCATATAGGCACTTCTGAATCAATCGAGGATATTGAATACAGCAACTGGTATCGCAAATCAGAGAAAATATCAACAAAATTGCCGACAACACACGCGTCATTTACAACACCTGATGTTATGGATAAAATGCGTTACATACAAAAACAAATGTTAGAAAACGCAGAGGAAAGAGAATATGTGAAAATAGTAGTTTGTGAATTCATCGACCTCGTTACACAAGAGATAACTAAAAGAAACCCAATTTATGAAATTAAATCAATTCTTGTCGGAAGTCAAAAGGAGAACACGCGCCCGTTGCTTCCAAACGAATTTGACTTTCTGTTTTTGCTAATTAAGTTGGGGTCGTATGTGAATGTAACGCAATCGAATTATCACATCATGTTTGGGCATATAACATTAAAGAAGAATCTACCTGATAAAATATTAGAACTCCTTCCACGCAATGAAACAAATCAAATTGACAATCGTAAAGTGATAAGTGAGCTTAATCAATTAGTCATAGATACGATTTCCTCATTAATCGAACAAAAGCGTGTTCCCAAAGAAATCACATTTCATCCACACTTTTATCTAGACAATAATGTTCCCAGCCTCATCTTTAGTTGGCGATGCACCAACTACAAAGATATGGAAATAAAAATCGATCTTGTACCCACTTTGCACTTTCCTAGCTTTCGTTTACCCTACAGTATTGTTCCGTCAAACTGTGATTTCTATGTATTATTCAAAAACCAACTATACCGGAATTCAGAGGGTATAGAGTTTCCAGTGGCAGTGAACGAGGCTGAGGCTGAGTTGCTTCAGCGACTACCCAACAACGCAATACAGGGTTTAAGATTTGCCAAAGCAATACGGATGGGACACCTTTACCCATCTCAGTTTACAACGATGCTCAAGTTTGCCGCCACGCATTTAGAAGACTACATGACTACTTACATGTTGAAAACATCTCTATTTTTCTTATTCTTGTGTCTCAATTCGGAATTCAACGTGTTGAAATATTGTGAGTGGACGTTCTTAATATTCAAACATCTCGAACTGCGCTTTTTGAGTGGCATATTGCCCAACTTCTTCGGCACGCCTAGAACTCATTTAAGCTTTCCAATCATACGTGATGAAATTCTGTATTGCAACGACCAACTTGACAAACCGGATACCACAAAGCGTGATTGCTGTTACAAAAGGGAGAAATTACTTACAATCACGCGATATATCCTCAAAATAGTGACCAAGTTCTGTTCGCACGAAGTAAAGTCGTTCGACCCAGTGCGACTATCACAGTTAGCACAGAACGCTGCAGATGCTCAGCCACCTATCTCAGATGAGTGGATCAAACGGCATGATCAGTTTCATCAACAAGTACCCGACTCAAATGCACATTCCTCTTCCTCCACGCGACAGGATGTCGAGTCGTCTAACCCTGTTCAACTATCTCAGTTAGCAAAGACAGCTTCAGATGCTCAACCATCCATCCTAAACGCATTGCCTGACCGGGATACACAACAGGGTCATCAATGCATACCTGGCCCAAATGCCCAATCTGGGCGACAACGAAGAGCACCCCACGACACATTTTTCAAAAAGTTGTTAAATCAACTTTAAACAACTTTATTCAGACGAACAACAACAAAATACTCCTTTTTGAACAAATATTTTGGCAAAAAGGTGTTCATTTTTTTCCAGGCCAGCTGAACTGTTCCTCCTTTTCTAGCTAGCTTGGAGCAGGAAAGGAACCCATTTTGCAAAAATTAAATTGTTGAATATAACTAAATCAACTATTATGAAAAAATGGGATACGAAACAGGTTCATCATCGCGTGTCTGGTCCAAATGCCCAATCCGGGCGACGACGACGACAACGACCCAAGTGCGTGATTCTATAAATGGACTCTAGACAAGAATCAACCGAATTCGCGATACAGCAATGTCTACAACGTAACATAACTAGGTCAGAGTTGTGCGTCTTTGTTACCGAAATACAATATGTTTCTGATACAAAGTCATGGATAACATTTCTTAATATGAAGGAATAAAATGAGTGTATAACCATCACATTACAAATCACTTTTGTAATAGAATGACATCGAAAATACAAAGACAACAGTTTTATATATAACGAGCGTGAAGAAATAGAAGTGATGGTAAAATTTGTGTTTTTGTGTTTTATGAATTATTTGATCGCACGTGAATCTACTTATAAGAAGTACGATGGATCAAACTGATCGCAATAATAAACAAATTCACTGGTAAAAATAAACGGTTTGATGTTTCAAAGCCAAATGTGCACGTTTTAATCTCAAATGCTTATTGTAGCATCGTATATAGATCTTTTTTTGTTATAAAATCTATAATTTATATTGTTTATCCTTCTAGATAAATAAACATAATCTAAGATAGTAGAACTAATCTGGTAACTATATTTAGGTAGCGTAAAATAATATGATTTTAGTAATGGATTGAAAACTAAGTCAGCTAAAGTAATCTGTTTAATCTATTAATAACACATTGTACCGGTCCCTTGGCTGCACCTCGGAACTTGATACTTTTTCAATAAACGAATTGACTTCGTACTTGATCCGAAAGGCTACTGAGATAACTTTTGGGTATCAGGCACATATCCAGAATATTGTGTTTTTTGTAAAATTGTATTTCATCAAAAACATATGTTCCATGTTTCATTCCGTCTCATATGCAATTAGGTCAGAGCATTTGTAATAAATCAAGCAATGTACTTCCTGAAAATAAATTCATTCGCACTTAAATTATGATTGTGTTCTCTTTTTTTCAGTGCAGTCACTACAAATGAGACAATTACCGTTAAAAAATACAAAATTGATTTTGAGCAAATATTTTATTTATCTACTTTATTCACAACACCGTTCTGTCAAAAGCATAAACGAATTATGGCAAACACATATGTACAGTTTAACTGTATACTATTAATATATTAAAGCATATATTAATGCATTTATATATGGCGAATTGATGCAATATATATTTGTTTACTCTTGAATAATTTGATTTTGCATTTCTAAAATGTTTTCAATACCATAAAAAGCCAAAAATCAAGAAAACCGTCTCCCTCAATACGACATACATTCAACTAATTGAACATTCACTCAATACCCCCTCAACAGTTCTACCCCGTGTCTGCTACCGAGTAGCTTAAGAAATAAGCTGACTAGCTAGTAATAAAGGAAATGTTGCGACAAATTCGCTGACGCTGACGATAGATCCAATTCATTCTTTGTCAAATCCACAGTCGAGCCACTTGATTTCGATGGGGTAAGTTCATATAAGCGGTTCTTGGGCGACTAAATGTGGGTCACTCAGAGCACCTGTTGCCATGATGGTGAGCGATTAGTCAATGACTAAGGATTGGTCTCATGGTATGGTGATGACAGCACCGCTTGCCGCGGTGATACCATGGTGATCGTCCAATGCTGTGTCCGTCACAGTTGTTTATTCAACCGAATATAAAACGTGCCTGCATATGTTTCAATGAACGCATTGCGTTTTGGCTCTGCTTAACACCAATATTAAGAAGCGGTTTTTCCTTTATTTCATACGCGTTTAGGGGTTTATGCATAAAGTTATCTTGATCTGAGACAAATAAGTTGGTACATTTGTCGTCTTCACTGCTTTGCCTTATTCGTTTCATTGAACAGATATATATATTAGTCTGAGATATAAACTAAGGATGACCGTTTATTACCAAATTTAAACACGATACTCACGAAGCCGATAAATATATATTAGCATATTTTATTAATTTGTAAACGAATATAACAATAGCTCTATGAATAGCATGTACTAGTAGAATAAGGTTAGATGTATAAGTATAAGAGGTTTGCATAAGACGATTAAGATCAGAAAATAATTTGCTATCCTCCATTTCCTAGACGAATGTAAATAGCGCGATACATTTCAAACATGTTTTATGTGTCTCCCATTGGGCATTTACGCTTGCAGTACATTGGGTTAATCAACTTTTTTACTAAAAGCTGTGTTGATCATTGACCACGATATGACATTGCAATTATTTATTAAAACAAGAAGGAAGTTGTTATATAATAGATAACATTGATATAATAAATAAGTTGTAAAGGGGTTTCAGCTTATTATTGCTCCTGATAAAACTAAGGCGGACCCAATCCTAAATCAAATGTGTATGTATGTATGCATGCCTACTTAAAATTGAAAGCTGCGTTGCCCTCTTATTAATACTGGCATCACTCCAATGCAAACTACAAGATCAAATTGAATAGTCTTAGGAGTGTAACATTAAAATCCGCTACTAGTTTTAATGTTTTTTTTCTCAGAGAGTTGAGATAAAACATACATATAACATTTTGTTGATGCTGTGGGTTCGTTTATGCTTTAGGTGCACATCGACTGCTTATTTGTCAATTTTAGGGGATGTTTAACACATCAATATTTTATTATACAACGCCATGCATATATTTACACTGTCAGTTGCTGTTGGACCTAATGTCACAAAGTTGGACGTAAAGAAGTCGAGACCCCAAATTAAGAAATTAAATTTGATAACCAGTGTAAATTACCAGTGTATATGTATGCCTGCTAAAACCAGTTGAACGGTGTTTCTCTCTAATTATCACTGGCATTGGTCCAATGCATACAATGGTGACGCGAAATAGTGAAGGGGTTGTTAGGAATGAGTGCATAGCTAAATATTGTCGACAATGATTTTGTGATGAGGTTTGTTCTTCCAAACGCCAGTTAACACGAGTTAGTACTGGCATCAGTCCATAACAAACAAATTGAACACGTTCTTATAAAAACACGCGATAAAAACGACATGTGTATATAACTTTATATATATATATATTCAAAACGAAAAATCAATCAAATTAGTCATTCATATGCACACGTATTTATTGCAAATTGTTTCCTCTACTTGATATATTGTTAATTCTAATCTCAACTGATTATGTATTCATAAAAATAAAATATAATGAATATAATTTCTGACAGGTAAAACGTAGCACTAATGATCACCATCAAATTTATCAGAATAAGTAATAAAACATGTGTCGTCTTTTTAGATATGAAACTCACCAAAGGTTTCAAAATACAAAATAATCCAACACATATAACACAAACTGATCATTCTTTTTATCCAATCAGTTCGCATTCTTCATTATTACTCTGACGAAAAATATGTTTCCGGTCTTAAAATGTTTTAAATGCTCCGAATACATGAATATTTCATAACTCATTACATCTACTACGAAAATATATGTCATACTTTTGCTGGATACAGGCGGATCACAATATAATATAAGATCAAACAGGGGGGCGTCAATCATTTGATTTGCATTATAGGTGATTTGCATTATAGGTGGTGTTCCCCCTTTAAATCTACGCCTGAAATATATAGTGAAGCATCAGAATCTACATCAAAGAACTAGCATTTATTGTATTAAACTTTTCAGCGAAATCTTGCCCTAAAATGATGGAATCCATTTGAAATTATAATTTAAAATTTGAAACATTAACCGGCGGTCTTAACTGCAGAGTTATCCTTCTATACTTGACAACGCTAGATCTTTCATTGTTTTAAAAATGCAATAGCATCGATGGATGCTAAAATATACATAAAATGTTTAATATATACAATTTCACATTTCATTTCATAGCTGCGAATTGGCAGATTATCTAGACCAGTGGTCTTTATAAATTTCTAAAGAAAAACTTAAGAAAGTCTCACAATGAGACTTTTACATAGTTTAAATTGCATACCTGGAGATCAACAACCCAGTTCTGACTTTTATGAGTTATGCATCTTTATTATTATTTACATGTGATGCAATGAGATGTTTTCTAGCTCCATATAATGGATGAGTGTTAAAGGTATTAAACAATAACCTTTTTATTGGTTATGATATGCTACCATTAGTAGCATAAAATCATGAGTTTAAACACAAACTTAATGAGAGGAATGCGGCGACCATTGATATTGATTGCAACCTTGAAAAATGGGAGTGTAATTGGGAGTTGGCATAAACCTGATGAAAGAGATATGGTTTCCATTGATCTGGATTGCAACTCAACAATTTTGCAATTGGGAGCGGGTATGGACTTGGTGAGACTCCCGTTGTCTGGTACCCACCTCAATGCAAAGAAAGAGCTAGGTTATTCTTTCATCTTGCCGCTAAACTTAGAGCGCAATATCTTAAACGTGATCATTTTTCAACAATATTGTTGAAGGACATGTTTATGTTAAGCCAACGGCTTTCACTATTGAAAACAATATCTTATGAGTACAAAAGTCGTAGATCTATAGATTATACAGACCCATATTGCATGGATATCCTATCTAATGTGTCGCTCATTGTATTTTATGACACCATTTAAACTTGTGCTTTTATTTCATTCATTGAAAAATATAAAATAAAATTTAGAATGGGTGATTCGCTCCGTGTGAATTGTCCTGTGGGTGAAATTGTCCAAGGGAATTGTCCAGGGGAATTGTCCTAGACCCGTGGCAGGTGAATTTAGTTATTTTCGCATTTCCTGTTGTATTACATGGTGGTTGTATGCCATTGCGGAGTTAACTTTACAAACTTATTTAAACCAAACTTTCTGTTATAATTTACTAAATAGTATTATGTGCAAAACTTTTTTATTGTTAAAACCATCACGAGATGACATTGTACCTCTTGAACATAAAAATATGTCTGCATATATTTCAATGAACGCATTGTAGCGAGATATTTATTTTATGAAATGTCCTTTTTGTGTCATGATAACAAAACAAAACGTCATCCTCCATAGCCTAGACGAATGTATACAGTGTGATATATTTAAATACATGTTTTATATGTCTCGTTTTGGGCATGTGTGCTTAAAACATATTGAACCCTTTTCTTCATTCTTAAAGTTACCTCAACCATTGAAATTGAATATAACATAGAATGTGATGTATTCTAAAAAAACTTGCTTATTTTATTAAATGTACTTAATTAGCATATTACTCTGTCAAAGAGCATATCTTTGGTTGCTGCACCTGATGAAATAAGGCCTGACGAAGAGAGTCAAACCCTGACAATAACTGTATTTTTATATATTCATGAATCAAAAATAACCTTGGTTTCCCTCTAATTCCCACTGGCATTAGTCCAATGCAAACAGTGAACACAATGCATTAAACGTGTTTGAAGTTAAACAATAAATTATAGACCCCGATTTCAATTTTCTTCGTATTTCTTTCCAGACAAAGCAGCAATTGAATTACGATAATCGGACTCGTAATGAACTGAAAAAAGGGGAATATTCCATAAAACAGTCTATAAACGAACGAAAGTAAAGTGCACAGCCATGAACGTGATATCATTTTCTTGGGCGGGCATAATCTCGCAATTCATCCTGTATCAAGTATGATAAAAAAGAAGAGGTTGTTTATCATATTAAATATGAATAAACATCTACGATATAGTTTGTCATTGTTTGAAAAATACAATTCACCTCAACTTTAATACACAGTAGAGTGCAAATGTATATAAACAATATCCCTGTAGCGTCAACTATGTGTCTTTGTTGCCGATTTGTTAAACTTCAAACCAACTTTCTTTTGTGTGTTTATATGATAATGCATATTCATTTTCATGCGGTTACATTTCAATTTTATTGAACATAATTATTTTTAACGAAACAAAATTTATACCCCTTTTTCTAGACAAAGTAAACAGAGCGCGTGATTTATTAACATGTATATGTATATAGCTGTCTGTTTTGAGGCTTATATGTTTGAAAAGCTAATATCTACTTTTATAATGAATTGTCATGGATGCTTATATTTCATTAGTTTATATTTCATTAGTTTATATTTCATTAGTTTAAGAATGGGCTTAGTTTTACCATGCGCTTAGTTAATATAAAGAACATTTTCGTAATATAGCGATTCGTGATATATGCAGTTAGCAAAACTGCTCTAGTACAAATATATAACTAAATACATTTAACAGATTCTCTTGCAATAACCTTGTTCAAATATAACTTAGTCATGAAAAAGCTGTCAGGAAATGAATTTTATTTCAACCCCGAATCCATTAAGGTAGAATCATAGATGATATCCTATAGGTGTTATATATCTGCATTTGAAGAAAAGTGTTGCATTCATTTGACAGCACGAAGCCCATCGGTACATACATTTTAATATACCAATCACGTTGTTTTAGCGGGCGTTAATGATATTTGAGGCCCGATGTTTTCATTTGAAGCCCGCATTTTATCATATCCCGCTACATATCATTTGAGGCCCGAGCTTGCGAGGGACTCAAATGTTATGTGAGGGATTCAAATGATAAAAAAGGGCTTCAAATGAAAACTGAGGGACTCAAATTTCATTAACGCCGGCTAAAACAATGTGATTACTATTATTATTGATTTAAGAGGTACACACATTTGTCCACTTCGACTTCATATATACGCTATTTTCTTTTAAAATGAATTATACCAATTTGAAATTGACAATGTTTGTACAATTGTATTAATTTTGCATTTCTTAAAAAATATTCGCGGAAAAAAGAAAACAATGAATCTTATTTATGGCCAAAATAACTAAGATATCTGATGAGTTCATCGGTGACTACGTTTGCCCGATGCAATGAGACTTGAGCACAATCATACTCATTTTAATATCGATTTACCTTATACGGGTACTCAATGGCATCTCATTAGCATATTGCATTGTTTTACCAAT
>LQRL01043491.1:19339-41481 GCA_001703475.1 Hydroides elegans
CGATTTTTAAATTATAAGTGTTATTTAAAAGCACCAATTCAACTGCGTTCTTATGGCCTAGTGGTTAAGGTGCGTGACAGCGAAGTTTAATGTTTTGCAACCGTTTTGCAACCCAGGTTCGAATCCCATCGATGTCCCTTCTAAATTTCAGAATTGTTTTATGCATTTTACCACTTATTCTTCAACTTAGAATAGTCATCTTTTATGTAACAGTTTATGTTTATCAAATACTAAATAATAACCAAGTGAAACGCCGTTGCAAATACAAATTATAGCATTTATGGGGAAAACATATAATTTGAAACATGCAAGCGGGCCGTTTTCGTTTGAAACCCAATTTAGCGGGCTCAAACGTAACTTTCGGCCCGCTGTTTTCATTAAAAGCCCGCAAACCATTAAAAATTGCCCTGTAAAATAGCGTTAATATACCACAGTGCCTCGCAAATCGATAATAATAACCATTGTGGTCGTACCTACAAATTACTTAAATTTACAGCTGAAAATTATAGGTTTTTATGTATGTAGCTTTGATCATGTTCTTACATTTTTTACTCAAAGCAATATTTTTCACTAGAAAATAACTGGAAATTATCGAACCTGATCAAGCGAGGCAAAGCGGAAATACGTCCAATCCCTGATAATGAAATACGAGTTGCATCATACTATGTATGTAAAAACGCATAAAAGATACTCTGGTGGAAAATGTTCTTGAAGCTTACTAAAACATCGGGATTATATCCGTTTTACAATCTAAGACATGCTAATAGATACAATTTGTATGTTTAAAATGGAAATAGCCTTTTAGGTGATTTTACAAAAAGTACGTTAAATAATTGTTTGTAAAGATGCCGTCAACCACAGTTACAGTAAATATTACTGGCTTCATTCCAAAACCAGCAAAAATAACGCGATTAAAAGTGTTTGTCTGGTAAAAAATAAAATATACATATGAATTATGATTTTTTGATAGATGTTGAGAAAAAAAGTATAATAAAGTAAGTGTCCCTTAGGGCTATACAATGCTTCAGTCGCACTTCAAAATCGGACGAAATTGATTTGAATAAACATGTTTATTTATTTTATTACATTTTTGAATGCATAATTACATCCATATGTTTTCAAAATTACCCATTGATTTCTAATTGACTCGGAGATTAATGGATAATTAACAATCATATGGCCAGCATCTTAGGCGAAAACCTATTTGCTATATTGAAAATATTGTTGTGATATGTTAGTTTCTTAACATGTGATAAAACCCAGTTGATGGCACTCAAACGGACAGTTCCGATGTACTCAGCATATACGGCTTCTTCATTATACATTTTCTAGTCATTCGCAGATGTTTTATCAATAACCAAACTTCATATAAACCGTCATTATTTAAATAAATTTGAGTTGAATGTTTTGTGTTTGTTTTCTTACTTTTTCACGGGGATTTCGATTTACGAGGCCATCGTTGATATCCCTTACTATTAGGCAAACTGTTAGCATAAAGAACACATTGTTACTGAGAAATTGTTGGTTAAACCTTGGAAGCGTTGAGTTTGATTATTCGATTTCAACATCGGGTCATCAATATTTATCACAAAATCTCAAATCATAAATTTTGATTTGATATATTTTAAAAGCTGCTGACCTGACGAAATGCATCACCTATAAACTAATTTGTAACCGTGTTATAAACTATTATGGGCCGCGCATGAAACAAAACAACTGCATTTTATATCAAACAAGTTCTATGTGATTGATAAAAGCATTCACAAATGAGAAAACAACCATTCACAATTCATAATATCATTAACATCATTAATAAAAATAAAATTGAAACCTCATTTATCTACACTATATTTGTATATTAACATTTTTAATTCCATGCGAGTTCTAACATAAATCTATATAATCTCTCATGCTAGTTGCCATGGATAGTCTATCCAATTTATCTTTCTTCACTTAAATAACAATACCATGTAATGCATTCATGCGCTTAACTCAATCAGCAAAACATAAGATAAGCCAACGCTGGATTTGCACTTTGACGCAATATTTACGTCATATTTATATCGATAATGCCCGCCTATTCAGCGTCCACTCTATTTAATATTTGTTTTGATTGACGTGTGTTTAATGGCATGACAATCCAATGGGTATGTCGCATTGCTTATTAAAGGCAGCCAATAAGAGAAGACAGAATAGGATTCAAGGGTCACCTTGTCTAATTAGAATAATGTTATGCATTCGAAGCTTTATACAGATGTCATGGAATTCCACGTCGCTTACATGAAACATTTTAATTTTCCACGTTTATTATTGACCAAAGCAATTTTCATAATTTGAAGCAGTCGATAAAAGATTTAATGTTATATGCTACATTATTGTATACTTTTGATGTTTGTTCATAGCCCTCAAGACTAAGTTATGGGGGTGACAATTTTTGCAAACAAAAACGGACCAGAAATATAACCTGCTCTCTTTTCGTAAACAAAAAGGAAAAGGATTTACTTTACTTTACTTTACAGCTCTGTAAATCAGCTGTATGAATCTACTTATGTTATGTGTGCTTCGCTTACTGTCATTTCTTGTATGCAAATGATAAAGTTAATAGTATTGTTAGACGTAAAAAATGTTATAAAGATAAACATGTATATGACATAAAAAAATCATATTATTTAGAAACATCATATAAGTGTGCATTATTAATGCGCATTTGAATTAGGTTCCGAAATTTGTATTTTTCATTTTTATCGATGTATGATCTATCGAACTAAAGATCACTATCCATTGAAATCCCATGATCGCTTATCGCAAATCAATAAGTGTTATGATTGGCAGGTCATATACACAACACTCGCTTTTGATCGTCACTTATAGAAATACTACTCTTTAGATTAAGTCACTTACAAACCAAAATGCAGTTGGTGCCATATGTTTCTCACACATTCTAACGCATACACGACTAAAAGAAACACAACTTTCAATCAATGTTTGAGTGGATATGGAATGATAACATATCAATTATTTCACTATTATCAATTTATTGCACTAAAACATACTTTCGAAGACCCCAATGTTCTGCAAGACGCAATGCAAAATAACAAAAATACAATGCCGGGCTTCGATCCAAACTCTTTTCCGAGCGTTCTTCTCAATGCGCTAAAACGGTGTTGAATAATCAAAACTGATATTGCGTTATACTTATTTTGATTTTAGTGCATAATTAGTTTTATTCTTAGAAGTAAATGATGATAACATCAGTTCTCCAGAAAAATCAATAGCATCCCTACCTATCGGAGTGAAAGCGAACATGAAAATACAATGACAACGTTTACTTAGTTACCAACGCGTTATAAATGAATAACAAGTTCTGTCCAGCGCTCCATGCAACATCCGTATAGCTCCTCTCATTTTCGTCGTGATATGTTTCACTTTAAGTATGATGTTAATTCGAACAGCTCCCTCCAGTTGATATTCAACAAAATGTCATACCTAGAGGATTAACATTCTTAACGCCAATTTGGTCAACAAACAAAGTTGCAAATATATATCCTAGCACACTATTTTACTACAGGTTAGTCTCGATATAGTGATGGCAGCAATGAGCTACTTCGATAGAAAAAAAGTTACGGACACGATCACTAAATGAAAGCTCATATAAGTCGAATAGTTGGTGGACCTCAATGCGCAGAAAGGAACTTTGGCCGCTGACCAAGCTGAAATGCAGGTAAACCTTATTTTACACTCCATTTACCATTGTAATTATATTATTTAATTATCATATTTCATTCATACGATTTGTGTCTTGTACTTGCTTACAACGTTAAGTTATTACGTGATAAGTAAAAGCGCTAAGTCTGAGCAAGCCATCTAATATCATGGATGAAAGGTCATTGTTGCAAGAGAGCATCGATAGGTATATTAAATGGTGTGTAAAATGAGCATAACGTATAGTTGTATTTCAAATGCATTACAAGTTATATTGCAGGAGCCGAATGATATCTCTCCTATATAGTGTGTAAAATGGAAAATACGGTGGTAAATGTATATAGGGTATTATGTAGGGTAACCATGGGTTATTTTATTAAATGGTATTTTAAATGGGCATAATCCATGTATCTACCTAAAATTCCTTACATGTGAGTTCTGCCAAAACCAAGGATAACTTAACTAAATGGTGTGTAAAACGGACATCATTAATGTTTCGATACCCAATGCATTGCAGGTGATCCGGCAGGAAACGATCGATAACTTCATTGAGATTACGGGCGACTTTTCCGAACTCGCTAACGCTACAACACACACGCAAATGGCTGATGCAACTACTGTGGGATTTAACTATGACAAGGACAATCCGATCTTTAGCGATGACTATTTCACAGGCATTACCAAGGTAATTTTGACAGCCATATAAGTCACATGAACAAAACAAGATATCGTAATTCAAGTTATTACCCGGTTGCTTTGTTTTCACATGGCCAATATATCACATACTACAACTTGGACTATGTTCTATTCATTTTCGCTGAACTGCTTCTCGCGGTTTATGATTCTTATACAGTACGCGTACATTGTTTTACTAGGAAAAGGTACTGATTAAAATTGTTATGAGTTAAAACAGTAGCCAAATGTGGAGAGCGGACGCCGTAGATCTCAGCGGTTGCTATATGCAATATACTGCTCTGACTCTAAAAAATGTTTTTGTTCCTTTCACATAGATTCACGAGAAGTATTTTTCATGATAACACAATGTGGCGGTATGTGATAAAAGGATTTAAATTAATAAATATGGCGATGTGTAAAAATGGTCATGGTATTTGTTTAATATTAGCATTTACAATTCAGCAACCAAATAAACATTGTTAATTTTAACACATTTTTCATTTATTATAATATTTCTTCAGTTTACAATCCAAATGATAAATCAATGCATTTTTATAAATTAGGACTTCCAGAGTTATTTTTGCAAATAGAAAATACTTATATTTCAAATCCGTCAATAATTTTAATGTGTTTTCTGAATTTGACACATTTTTTATATGATCAAACGCATCTTATGAACGTTTTAATCTAGCGTTACATAATCGGAGCATTTCTGTAAATAATTGTAAGATTCACAATACCTAAAAAAAATCACACGTCCACGATTATGGATGAAATAAATTTACCGCCCGATAAAAATATGAAGATAAAAACATGAACCGAATACTGGCGATATTAAATGAAGAAAGAATCTGAATTCCTGGCGATATTACTGCTCAGAACATCGTATTTTCCGAGCGGTAATACCTGTCCCGCTCGACCTTAAAGGGAAAAGACGTTTTCCAGCCATAATATCGGTGTAATACTGCTCGAGTCTTCGTACGGGTAGCAAAACACAACTCCTTCTCGAATCAAAACGAATCAAATCAAACCAAAGTCTAGCATCATTTCACTAGGTATCTCCTGTGTCTATTCTATATACTATATATATCTACAGGACAACCTGAATGCGAAAGCCAATTCAACCATAGTGTTCATTAACTCTGTGCAAAACGACTTCTTTTCGGCGGACGAAATGATGCGTGGACGTTCTTTATTTTACGATAGGGTCAGTACTATAAATTCATCATGAATTGTATGTTTTATGTAAATTTACTGATTATTTAAAACATATGAGCGTGAAAAATGAAAATCGAAATGATTGTACATGGATTTGACCAACAATGTTTGAATATAGTCTATATCAATCAAGCACACATAGTTATTTATATAACGTGTAAAAACCATGCCAATATTATTTTTTAATCAGTAATAATTGAAGGTGATTATGTAAAAAAAAATCATTTTAAAAAGTCAACGCATTATATTCGAATGAGAATTGAATACAAATTTCAAATGAATAAGCAAACAATACCCAATTTTCGAAAATAAGTCCCTATAACACTTGAAGCTTGTGGGCATTTTTTTAGGGTTCGTAAATTGATCAATTTTGAAACGGAACACTATTATTTGGGATCATCATATGGGTTGCTCATTCTGATTTCAGGTTTCTTTCAATATTTAAAGCGACCAAATGAATAACTATAATAATTTCGAAAATGTAATTTCCTCTCGATTTCAGATTGCTTTATATTTTGTTATGCCTTCAGCTTAAGCGCAATATCAATTACAATTACTAGTTTCCTGTCAATTTTCGTAGATAACGATCTTAATTTTATTGAAACTATTTTTTTACAGGTTGTTGTACGCGGACGAGGAATTTGTTGCCGATATAACAGAAACCAGTGAAATCGTTCTGACGTCACATCCTTCTACTGAAATAATCGAATTCGACGAAGAAATCAACGGAAAGGTAAGTTTTAACAAAATAATGGGCTTCGACAATTTAATTTTGCGTTATGATGTATATTAAATCAGCGAACGCAAACAGGTGTCCTATAAGTTTATTTATTGAATCCTCGCCATGTTGCTTCAATTTGTATTCTTACAGATTTATCCAAGCAAAAATGGTAATTTTTCTCTATTTATGGTTCCTTCTTAAATTTCTATCTGCTCAACATATGAATACACTCTGACCTTTTCATCAATACACATACAACTTTTATTACACAGGATGTGCTATGCTACATCGCGATTGTGTACGATTGAGTTGACCGAACGCACTACGACCACTTCGAATTTGCTAGTACGCGGCATCTCAACCTGTAATATATATCACCAATCCCTTGCTATTTTAACACAGGATGTGCTGTGCTACATCGAGATCGTTTTCGGAATCTATATATATCACCAATCCCTTGCTCTTTTAACACAGGATGTGCTGTGCTACATCGAGATCGTTTTCGGAATCTACCGAACGCACCATGACTACTACAAAATCGCGCCGATGCAGTCTTTATGCGACATCTGAACCTATAATATATATCACCAATACACATACAATCTCTTGCTCTCTATACACATGATGTGCTGTGGTACATCGTGATCTATTTCGGAGTTGACCAAACGCACCATGACTACTGTGAAATCGCGCAGCTGCAGTCATTATGCGACATATGAATATATAATATTTATTAGCAATATGCATACAATCGCTTGCTTTCTTTTCACAGGATGTGCTGTGCTACATCGCGATCGTGTACGGAGTTGATCGAACGCACTACGACTACTTCGAACTTGCTCCGCTACAGCCCTACTGCGAAATGACCGAACAAGAAGATATTGAACTCGTGTAGAGCACACAGGCAGCGCGCTATGAGGCGGCTGTGGAAGGAGTCGTACAGGTGCGATATCTATAAATTATCAAAAAAAAAAAATTAAAACTAGCTCTTTCATCCATATCACTTCATTTCTGTTTCATTATGGTTGAGCATTATAATAATTGTATTACCTGATTTCCATCACAGTATGAAATGGAGGCCAACCAATCCGTCGCATCCATCCTGGACACAGTACAACGTGACTGTTTTAGCTCCACCGACCCCGGTCTACAGGACTACGGTGCCGCGCTGACGTTGAAAGATATCATCTGCGTCATCTCGGATCTGACTGACGCCGCACCGTACCATTTCTACGAACAAACGTTCTACCGCGGCATCGATTGTGCATCGGTATCTACAGTAGACCATGAGGCTAATGAACAGGCGGCTGCCCAAAACCGTCAAATGGTAAGAATAGCGCGTTTTACAGACCATTTAAGTGCATAAATATCAAAAGTATTTTACACACCATTTAGCTAGAGGTATCCTTGTTCACAATGGTTATTGCAATGGTATTCGTCTAAAGGCAGGTTATATATTACAAAACACAATCTTGAGCACTTTGTTACCTAAAAAAGCTAAAATAATTGTAATTTAAATTTTTGAAGCAATTTTATAGCCTAAATTACAAAATAGATTTTTTTTAAACATAAGATATCAATACTGAAGTGCTCGTATTTTATTTGATGCATAAAAATCAAAATCTCCATTCTACAAAGGTGACCCTGATCCAGACCGACCTCATGTACTGCGATCAGTGGTCCATGTGCTGGTGTGTCGAGGGACCCATGGGCCTGGCAACCAGATACGACTTGACGGAAGACACCATTTTGGATTTGATGCGAGCAGCCCAGCCAGACCGCCCCACGTACCAGGTGTACCAGCCTATGGAATTGTATGTGCTCCCTGTATCGTCCTCTAGTGAGAATATGGCGCTACAAAATCCAACTTCATATGAAAACTGAAGGGATAATTTCGCACACTGTATTATTGTTGAAAGTTATATGGTAATAATCGTTATATTTTATCCATAATTAACAGAATGAGAGCTGAATGCCAGAATTTTGATGTTTCTATAATAGTGAATCAATGTAATATTGACATTAAAATAACAAAAATTAGAGCGCATTATTTAACATCTTCAGAAACTCTTGGTTGTTTCTAATGAATAGAGGTTTGTTATTTGTTACTTTTTCTGTTATTGTTAGTTATGTATGTATGTTAATGAATCTTCGGTTAATTAATTTTATTAGAGCTTGCTTTTCTTCAATAAAGTTTCAAATGAATAGTTATGTATTTTGAATACAATGTGAAATATACAATTTGCATCTGAAATGAGACATTAATCAAATTGGTCACACATTATATTTCTTTTATATACAAATTAACGATAATTTGTAAAATTATGGTTTATGCCATCCATCTTTAATATAGGAATAAAACATTCTGTTGACTTTCTATTAAGTTTCTCCTAATTCTGTATCAGGTTTCTGAAGGAACAGTGTTTTATTGCTGTTATTGATTTTGAAGGTTTGGAATAATTACATTATTATTAAAACTTTCGTTTTATTTAAACTGATGAATAAACTCCAGCTCGTACTTAAAAGCAAATTGAAGAAAAATTATTTCATCATGCTAAAATATATGTTTATAAATAAACGTCAAGAACAATTACTTAAACGAAAACACTCGCTATAGAAAACATCCAAAGTAGATATATACACAGGTAGAAATATGGGTTTTTCATGTTGAAAATGTAAAGCACTCTAAAACCATGCAACACCTAAGGCATATAAGGTTCCCATAAAGAACTGCCCGTTATAACATAAAGCTTGCAGACAACTATACACATTCTTCTTTGTTTACAAACATCGTTTAAAACGGTTATTAGAGCGTTTATATAGTTATTTATTTCACTTTGGCATTTTATTTTGTCACTTCGGCATTTTATCTTTATCACATGTTGAAATGAATAATTCAACAAACTAATCCAAACGGGTGCATTGAAATGATCACACCATCCCTTAGAAAATGGTTGTGTCAATACGTATTCAGAATAGATGATAAACGCTTTGAAAAATTGTAAGATTCTTTTAAATACTACACCGTAGTCAAACGTTGACGTGGTTTTACATTTTCAAACTATGGAATTACATAACCCCCCACAAAAATGATATTTAAGTCTTGTTATATAGCCAATGAAATATCAATGTATATGTCGGTGCTTGATTACTGGTGACGTCCCTGGTTCTTTGCAACGTTTGATAAATCAATGTGTGTATGTATGTGTATGTATGTTCAAAAGACCCCGGTGTAAACATCCCCACCCCATTTTGGCTAAAAGCAACAGCCCCGGGATATAGCATTCCCCATTCTTGCAAGCATGGGTGAAATACCCCTACCCCCGGTGAAAATCCCCCTCACGTAATTAAGTGTTTAATGCGATCTTTGTAACGTTAACTCCCAACCAAAAACTATGATACAGGAACGTCATATGGCGTTACGTCAAATGCTAAACGTCAATACGTCATCATTATTCAATGAAAATAACCTATTGAGACATTTACTTATAACAACGTTATTTAGTTATGATTTTATTGATTGATAATGACGCCATCTTGATGTTTATTTTTTGACATAACGTTGACGTCATCATTTATCGATGTACTGACGTTATTTCTGGGACGAAAGTTTACATCACAAAAACGTTCGTGCGGGGTAATTTGTGTCGGGAGAAGGGGGCTTTTGATCTTTTACCGATTTGCACATATAACGCTAAATGGATTTATCCTAGTGGAATTCGTCCTGATTCAGATGCTATATAATATTGCATACTCATATTTAGCAAGTTCACATAGAACCTAAAACGACCATATAAAACAAATACGAGTTGCTCGAGGGGGGCGAAATAGGTTTATCTAATGTTGTTTTCATCCTGCAGGTATAATCTACAATGTCGTGTTAAGTCGGGCTATATAGAATAATAAGTGTTCATGCAAGCGATTTGAATTGCAGCACATTTTTTTCTCCACCTAGTGTTATATAAGCATGTTTTATAAAAAAAAACATGATGGCAACGAAACAAAACATCGACTAATTAAACTACCCAGGTTTTAACAAACATAACCAAGTTATGTACAATAATAAACTTATAATAATATGACCATTCATTTATTTGCCACCTTTATTTGTTAAATCACTCTAGTTTTTGTTTAAATATGCAAGCATAGCCATAAATCATTTTAAAAAAATAGTTTTATAAATGTGGATTTTTAGTGTTTTTCCTAACATTGTTATATTTATAAATGAAATGATGATCGCTATTAGTACAAAGTAGTCCTTAAATAGTGTCCTGAGCCAGAGTATAACAATTTATATAATAAATGATTAGTTTATGTCGTTATGTTATGAATTCACACAAACGAATGGTATTGTCTCAAAACCAAATAACGAATCTTCCATTGATTGTTAAACATAAGTTGTAGTTTTATAAATCACATAACAAATATCAAATGACTTGTAAAATATGGAATCACCCCATGATAAATTGATCATAACTTTTAATCTATAATTATGTGTATCTAAGCATGTTTGAAGATTAAACCCAAAATCTATTAGTAGATAAATCATGCTGTGCAATATGCATGCATTGAAGCGAATGTATTATCAACGATTTGCCGACCTGCAGTAAGCAAGCGATCTCATTGGAAAGGATCAATACAAGGCAAGGCTAAATGGCTTTAAAGTCAGTGTGCAATATGAATCATATCTCCTCTCTCTTGTAATGTTATAAATGGCATGTGTGAGAGGCAAATTATGGCAAAGAGAAAGTAATATTGGCCTTGTAAACATATCCACGGAATTTGAATTTAATTGTAGTTTTATTCATATAGCTGAAGGGAATGCTTATTTGAAATTAGTTATAAATTAATTATTTATTATCATGAATGATAATAAAGATAAGTTAAACTAGTTCTGTCGACTATGGATATATGGATATATATATGAATACATGGATATATATTTATCATTGATTGAAATCATTCAGTGGATAACAAAACTTAGTTTTATGTTATTGACAAATCTTTCATAAATGATGTATAACATAATGTGGAAATCACCATTGCAATAATATAGACGGCAATGGAAACGCACGAAAACGCAATAAAATGAACCTGTTTTACTAAAAGTGGTTTTTTAGCTATGTATATTACATTATCTATTGCCATATATTTTGCTATGACTCATTTGACAAGTACTATGGCTTATTTTGCCGAATTGCGTTACATGATAGAAAATGAACAATTCCCTCCATTGCATACATCCGTTCATAACCGTGAAATCGAAAATGCAAAAAGCATGCTTGATAGCTTCAAAACGCGTCAAGCTCAACGACAAAACCTCAACATAATATGCTTAGGTTTCACATCATTGGATACCGCAATCGCTAATCAAAATGAGGATTTGGTGCCTCTTCTCCTGCAACAGCCTGGGATGAATGTGAATAGAATGCCAGGTCAAGTAACTTCTCCCTTATACCGCGCCGCCGCCTTGCCATCATCAGTCAACATGCAGGCACTGCTGCAACGCGACATCGACATTAACCATCAGGTAGATGATGGTGTTACGACTCTTTTCGTCGCATGTCAATTCGGTCAAGCAGATAACATGAAGCTACTGATAAACTGTGCTAATATAAAAACGGACTTCGTTGATTGGGGTGGTCGCACCCTTGCACATGTCGCCTGTCAACATGGGCACGTTATATGCTTACGTGTGTTGGTACAGTATGGTTTATTCAAATACGATGCGATTGGTGACAATGGTGATAATCCTGTTGAAAGAGCGTGTGACTATAACCAATTTAATTGTGTTCGATATTTCATTGAGCATTCCCAGTCTGCATCTTCTGAACCGGCATTTGATATTGGAAGCGAACATGGACAGAGTTTTATATGTGAGTGCATTAGGGAGGCTTGAGGCAACGGAAATGCTGAAATCGTTGCTTTACTTGCCAAATATGTGAATTGGAATAATGAAAATAACGTTTTATTTGAGTGCATTAGCATGTTATTGAAAAACAATAAATTCATCACAGCAAAAATTATTCTATCGGAAATGTCATCCTTAATAACTAAAAATCGGAACGCTTTCAAAAGTAGTCAATTGCATATATTGTGGTCACTCGCTGTCAAAACAGGTAATGAAGGTATTCTTGGTCAAATTTATGAGCTTTGGCGACTGACATCAAACGCTTTTCTTAATGCAGAACAAGAACATTTCAATCAACTATGTGAGAGCTATGATGTAGAAACAACAAATGTATCCGATAGTTCATGCTCAATACTTTATCACTCAATCCGTCTTGGTATTCCGGAGCAAGTTCAATTTATTTTACGTTATTATTCAAACATTTCACCAAATGACACTGTGACGCGAATTCGAACGAAACATGGCAATGATCCTATCATGATGTCTCAAAAACACCAAGACATATCAGATATCATGTATGAACATATATGCACTTCCGAATCATTTGATGATATTGAATACAGACACTGGTATCGCAAATTAGAGAAAATGTCTACAAAATTGCCCACAACACAAGCGTCCGTTACTATGAAAGATGTTGTTGAACAAATGGGTTACATACAAAAACAAATGTTAGAAAACGCCGAGGAAAGAGAACATGTAAAATTAGTAGTTTGCGAATTCATCTACCTCGTTGCTAAGGACATAACTGAGAGAAACGCATTCTATGCAGTCAATCCTATCTTAGTCGGAAGTCAAAAGGAGAACACGCGCCCGTTGCTCCCAAACGAATTTGATTTTCTATTTTCGTTAATAAAGTTAGGGTCATATGTGAATGTTACACAATCGACGCATGACATTTTGTTCGGACATATAAACTTAAAGAAGAAACTGCCAGATAATATATTAGAACTCCTTCAAAGCGATGACAAAAATCAAATTGATGATCTTAAAGTGCGAAGTGAGTTTGAGCAATTAGTCATAGAAACGATTTCCTCATTAATCGAACAAAAACGTGTTCCCAAAGAAATCACATTTCATCCACACTTTTATTTAGACAATAATGTTCCCAGCCTCATCTTTAGTTGGCGAGGCACTTACTACAAAGACATGGAAATTAAAATCGATCTTGTACCCGCTTTGCACTTTCCTAGCTTTCGTTTGCCCTATAGTATTGTTTCATCAAACTGTGATTTCTATGTATCATTCAAAAACCACCTATCCAAGAATTCAGAGGGTACAGTTTATCCAGTGGCAGTGAACGAGGCAGAGGCCGAGTTACTGAAGCGACTACCCAACAACGCAATACAGGGCTTCAAATTCGCAAAAGCAATACGGGTCGGACACCTGTACCCATATCACTTTGCAACGATGCTCAAGTTTGACGCAACGCACTTAGAAGACTACATGACGACATACATGCTTAAAACATCTCTATTTTTCTTATTCTTGTGTCTCGATTCGGAAGGCTATGCGTTGCGCTATTGCGAGTGGACGTTCTTAATATTCAAACATCTCGAACTGCGCTTCGTGAGTGGCACATTGCCCAACTTTTTCGGTACGCCTAGAACTCTTTTACGCTTTCAACAGCAAGGTGATGAAATTTTGTATTGCAACGATCCACTTGACAAACTGGATGAGAACAAACGTGATTGCTGTTACAAACGGGAGAAACTACTTAAAATCACGCGATACATCCTCGAAATAGTGACCGCGTTCTGTTTACAGGAAGTCGAGTCGTTTGACCCAGCACGACTATCACAGTTAGCACAGAGAGCTGCAGATGCACGGCCATCCATCTCAAAGAAATGGATTGAAAGCAATACTGAAGAGATTGGTCAACGTGAGTCTGATCAAAATGCACAATCCACTTCCTCCGCCCCGCAGAAAGTCGAAGCGCCTAACCCTGTCCAACTAGAACAGTTAACAAAGCGAGCTGCAGATTCGCAGCCATCGATCGCAAATGAATGGATTGAAAGCAACAATGAAGGGTTTTGTCAACGTGAGTCTGATCAAAATGCACAGTCCTCTTCCTCCGCCCCGCAGAACGACGAAGTGCCTAACCCTGTCCAACTAGAACAGTTAACAAAGAGAGCTGCATATTCGCAGCCATCGATCGCAAAGAAATATATCAAACAGGAAACTCAGTAGTCATGCCTCTTCCTCCGCGCGACAGGAGGTCGAGGCTTCTAACCCTGTATTACTATCACAGTAACCACAGCGAGCTAAAGATGCTCAACAACATATCCCATTGCTTGAACGGGATACACAACATGGTCATCAAAACGCATCCGGATCAAATGCACATTCGTCTTTCTCTGGACGACCGCTTAGACGCATAAGCATGATTCTATAACAGGGATATCGACAAAGATCAATCCGAACTCGCAATAAGGCGATAGATTGTTACGACTTAACATAACTGAAACCATATTTATGCGTCTTTGTGACCAAAATAGGATATGTTTCTTTCAATACAATGTCATGGATAAAACTGTAAGGTAAATAAATGAGTGTTTAGCCATCACATAACAAATCACAATTGTAATATAATTTTTTTTGTTCAATTATTTATAATTTATATTGTTTGTCTTTCTAGATAAAAAAACGTAATCTAAGATAGTAGAACTAATTGTGGTAACTATATTTAGGTAGTTTAAAATCATATGATTTTAGTAATGGATTAAAAACTAAGTCAGCTAAAGAAATAGGTTTAATCTATTAATAACATATTGTACCGGTCTCTTGGCTGTGCCTCAGAATTTACTATTTCAATTAACGAATTGACTTCGTACTTAATCCGAAAGACTACTGAGATACTTTTGGGATATTAGGCTCGGACCCAGAATATATTTGTTTGTAAAATTGAATTTCATTGAAATACATATGTATCATGTTTCATTCCGTCTTATATGAAAAAAGTTCAGAGCATTCTTTCAAAGATGTTGAATTCAAAAGTCGTAAAGATTACTAAACAGTTGCGCTTCACTAAAATAGTACTTTATTAGGTAAAACTACGCGAAACGCGTCACTATTGTGATGTTTTGTCATTACTGTGTTCAGGGGTCATTGTATGTGACAAATTTGCTTTTATAAGAATAACTTTATTATGCTCTACTTTTTGAAACTATGTTGAATGAAAACAATATACAGCTAATCGAGATCGTCACTTTGCAATAATCAGTTCATGCAAGAAAATAGGTATATGCCAGAATTCAAGACCGGGCCACCCTGAGGCCTGGGCTGTCTAGAAGCCCGGGACCTCGTTCTTAGAAATAAATCTGTGAAACGAAACAGTGAAAACTTATAAACACAATACAAAGCGAGCAATAACTCAACAATACCAGAGCAAATTAAAGTGGAAATTCCTAAATAAATACTTATAATATGACATGGTTTGGTATGATATACATAATATTGAAACTTAACACGTTTAAAGTATAACAAATTGGGCTGGAATATGCATTCAGCCATTAAAAACGATATTTTGATAAGTCATAATTCATTCAACTATTATCATATTCAAATCCTTTATACTAAGCATACGGCCGCCTTCATATGAAAAAGCGCATAAATACAAGCACTGAAACCTTAAGCTACATAAGTATAAATGCAAAGAAATTTGTCAATTATGTTCATGCAAAAAGTTGGGTTTGTCTAGATAAATGCGGCTTAAGGTGCATTATTATCCACAAAGCACGAGGACAACGGAATTAACTTGCAAGGTGGTTTAAATCAGAAATCTTGAAAATATATCATTTTATATCATTCATTTCTCTATTTAAATGCGTTTCGAGAGAGGCGATATGAAAAGCACAGTAATGAAATCACTAAATATCTCACATACCGAAGTTTTTTTTTGGTTCATTCGAAACATTAGATTAGTCATGGCCGTAAATTGAAGTGTAGAATAGAGATCAGCTTTCTCTTTCTTCATAAAACTCATAATATGACCGATATACCCGACACCCGCAATCAAAATCTTGCTCAACTCTATGAAACAAGCTTTTTTTTATCAATTTGATTCTGACTTATTAATAACAGTATCACCACTTGTGACCTAAAACCAACACACAAAACTATGAAATCCGCTTTCTCTTTCTAACAGAAGGCAAATATCATGCTATCAATCGATTCGATAAGTATTTTCGCAATGTCAAGTGCATCCTGCTTAAATAATACAAGGGTCGTTGAAAGCACGTGTTGTTTCCATTTCGAGGATGAATGAATCATGACACAATTATTAAACGACAATTAATATGCATGGTGAAATATGATTTGCTCATAAAGATAGAAAGTGGAGTAAACATGATCACGCTGAAACAATGCAGTTGCCATCTATTTTTGAATGCAGATCTCGAACAAGCTTATATTTCTTATAATATTATTTATAGCCTTTTTTGTGTGAACATAGCTTAAGAAATGAGCTTTGAACTCTTAGCAATCTACCGGCCTGGTACCACATTATTTTTAAACATTGGATATTAACTCTTTTCTATTGTTATGACCGACAATTCAAAACGGCTTTAGAAATTGACCTTTTAATTGAAATAGTCAATCTCCTGACTCGGTCCCTCATTATCATCATGAATAAATAAAATATAACCCCCTTTTTATAACATTGGACCTTCACTTTATTCAATATCATTTAAAATCATCATCAAAATGGTTCATAATCGAAATAGCTAATCTACTGACCCGGTCCTTTATTGATATCAATCAATGTGCCGCTGCTATCAATCAGCGAAAGCGTATAAGTCGTTGAGATATGACGACTCTCGGTCTCCCGTTGTTGCCGTATTGTAGCGCCTACATAATAACAACACGTGAATTTGAATCAATAAAGATGGAATTTCATGATAAGTAGAATTCAAGTAATCTTGTTGGATTCTATTACATATTTTAAGATAAGTTATAGGGTCAATGTTTCCTCTCAAGTGTAGACATGATTTCTTGGTTAAAACAAACGGAAAGCTTATCTAAGCTTGAGATGAGAAATATGTCAAAGGAATTTTATGCAGCCTATGTTTTAGATTATTTTTTGAACGTTCTTTAATGTGATCAATCCAACTATCAACCATCAAACATGCAGCTTTACTGAGACATTAAATTGATTAGTGAACTCTAGTGGACAAAAATCTGCTCTGGATGGACAATTAACCAATCACTCAATGAGTCTCTCATTCAGCCCATCAACCAGCCACTCACCGCTTCTGGGCCACCACCACCACCACAACTCAGGACTGTATTTGCGTTGATGCTGAATCAATCAATAAATCACCCAATCAATGAGTCACTCATTCAGCTCATCAACCAGCCACTCGTTGCTTATGTCCCACAGCTACCACCAACTTAGGATGATCTTTGTACTGGTGCTGAATCAATCAATCACTCACTCAATGAGTCACTCATTCAACCTATTAATCAGCCCCTCACCGCTTCTGTGCCACAACTACATCCAACGCAGGATGGTCTATGTGCTGGTGTTGAATTAGTTTTGTTCTGCTCGCATACTGCCGGTGACAGTGTTCGCACGTGAGCGGGTTCGTCGTGACGCTGCCGATGCATTGCAAAAACGAAGCAGCGTCGGTGAGAAAGGGAGTTCACAAAACGAATATATATCCGACTGGTAGACAAACATCGAATGGCAAAACAACAAATATTATATATATATATATATACATGTATGTATCTCGATGACACATTCGATAAAAAGTAACAAATATTGAACTTTCTTAATCAGTTAATAATTCCTATATAGATATAAAAATTAATCAACTTTTAAACGTTTAGGAAAGGTGGTTTACTTTGATATATATGTTATTCAAATGAATTTCCTTAAGACATATAAAGCTATTAATAAGATGTTAGATTTTTTTTTAAAAATAGCAGACGCATTATACCCATTAAGCACAAGGACAGCACGTTATACTCAATAGAGTGTACAAATAAATCATCCCGTTATAGTGTTATTTTAAACCAACTGGTGTCGATACAACTTCGACATAAGTAGATAAGTAATATGTGTTCATCAGCTTAAATGACGTTACATTAAGGAACTTTGCTGTGACATGCGTATGACAAAGCAGAAAACTCCATATTATCGCTCACACTCAGCGGTTTGTTTACATCAGAAATGTAAGCTCATTTTTGCTTATAAAAGTGCTTATATAAGCTTGATAGTTATAAAAAGCGCACCCTGAATAGGTGTTGACTTAGTAATGTTTCTATTAAAATATAAAAAGGAATCGATGAAGAACTGTGGGAGAAGAAGGGTCAGATGTTAACAGCGTAACTAACCCACTAACCCACTAACCAACTTACCAACACGTAGTGATCGCACAAACCACGGTTTACTTCGTAAGCCGTGGCAAACAAGTAATAAGGTAGCGTTATGGGTATACAGAAGGCATTGAAAAACATGTTTTTATCACAAGGAGCCAAAAGAACGGTTCTGGTGTGGCTAGGAAATTTTAAAAACGGGATTTCGAATCACAGTCAATTTTAAAGCCGGAAAAACAAACAAAAATTTTAAAAGTGATATAAGTAGTTTCAAAAATGTCGGATTTATGTGCTTTATATATTTAACTCTACCAAAAATTCGACGAAATTCAAATCTTCAGAAACAGATGCTTCACAACGGATTTAGCTCACAGTTCTAAGTCGAACACAAAACGTTGAACACAAATACATCAATGACTTATGACGATTCATGAGTCTTCGTAGTCATACATGTAGCCTACATGCTTATAAAACAGCAGTGCAGCTGTTTCGCTATAAGTGCAACGCTTTAACTTGAAATCATGGACATTTCTATTTTACCGAAAACGATAAAGTGTCTGAGTGCTTTATTTGTTCGTGTCCTAATTTCATGTATTCATGTGACTGTTATATTTATAGACATGTGTTTGTCGTAGATATTTTTTTCTTTCTGTACGCTGAATCTATTTAAGCTTAAATATTGCCACACCTTATATGCGGGTTATATTAAAAATGGCCTTTTCATCATAATGCCACAGTTATATGAAGAGGCGATTATTATTGGTATTTGCGATTTTCACTGTTTTTCTATCAGTATAAAAATCACATTATGAAATGAAGGCTTAACAACCCGTCGCATGCTTCCTGGACATAGTACAACACGACTGTCTTCGATCTCCCGACACAGGTCTACAAGACTACGGTGCCGCGCTGACGTCGAAGGATATTCTGTGCGTCATTGCGGATCTGATTGACGCCGCGACCCACGACTTCTACGACCTGTCGATCTACCGCGGCATCGATTGTGCATCGGTATCTACCGTGAACTATGAGGCCAATGAACAGGCGGCTGCCCAAAACCGTCCAATGGTAAGAATAAGGGCTTATCTTCTCGTTTACGAAAATTTCGCAGGTATTAAAATCAGTCAAGTTTATTTTTTAAATGCCATGTTTGACACTTTTCTATATGTTATAAGATAGATGATGTTATAACAGATACGAGACATGGAGCATAGATGGTTTTGATGTACCTTTGTTATATGGTAGTCGAGATATTAAGCATTTTTGAAAAATTATTTTGTCGAAAACATCATTATTTGGTCAAACCATCAATATGACACATTCTGGGGAACAGGTTATTCGCTTTTTGACAAAGACTGTCTAAATTTCGATTCAACAAAGGGACAAAATATGTTGGGACAAATCTTAGAGCAAGTTCGTGCAAGTATACAATGATTCATGTATTAGAATAGTAGCGAAAATATATCCTAAATATACAGGGCAAATCAATGCTCTATGTGAAATATCATACAATATGTGACTTGTATATAGTGGTTAACTAGTTTATACAACTGAATCAGATATTAGACGGCGTGAAGGTGATGTGAATTGAAACTTTATATATTCAATGCCTATAATGAGAAACCGCAAGTTAAATAATGTGTTCAAGTTATCTGTTGTCGCAGATGTTGTATCAATTTGAGACATAAATCAAGCGATACTTATACATTTATATGAGTGTATGCATTTTCAAACATTCTAAATATTATTGCTATAATGTGTATTACTGTGAAAGATACGAATTGTAATGTTAAACGTTGTTACTACAAATATCGTGGTAAATCATATACTATGTATGGTGCTTTTAACGATATTAAATTGGTAACATACACTACACCGATTTATCACTGCGTTTCGTGATATTCGATAGTTATAAGTATAAATGTTATTGACTGTTTTGTAGTATCAATCATTGATAAAAAAGAGAAATAAGCAATTAACTTGAAAATGGTGAATACATATGCATGAAATTGTATTAGCAACGAAATGTGATACTTATGAATGATATATTTACTTACATTCTTACATTAGGCATTCGAAAATAATTTGGTCAACATTAATTGCTATAATGTGTATTACTGTGAAAGATACGAATTTTAATGTCAAAAGTTATTATTACAAATATCGTGGTAAATTATATACTATGTAATGATGCTTTTGACGATATATAATTGGTAATATACACCACACCGGCCTATCACTGCGTTTTGTGATAGGCGATAGTAGCAAGTATAAATGTTATTGACTGCTTTGTAGTATCACACCATTGATAAAGTCATGTATATAATGTAGACTGGGATACAAAATAGCTTCTAAATCTATAACAAACAGTTCAAAATGGGCCTGCAAACTATATATGTATAAATATGCACGGCACAAAGGAATGTAAAGTCAACTTGGTGTGTGAATGTAAGGATGCATGACAAAGTATGAACGAATCGGGGAACACTTCAAATATCACATTTTTATCCAAAAGTTGTAGTATGCTCGATTATTATTATTTTACTTAACTGTGTAATCCAAAATGGCTATAAATGTACAAAGCTGCAATGTTCGGGGACTGAACGCAAAACAAAAACGTATCGCAATCTTCGAATACATTCGTAAACAAAATGCTGACTTATTTTTAATACAAGAAACCCATTCAACCACATTGATAGAGAAATTTTGGGAAAGAAATTGGGGAAGCCTTATTCAGTCACAACACCAATAGTAATGCAGGTTTAGGAACTATTTTCAAAACACATTTACAATTTGAAAAATACATAGATGCCATTCCGGGTGGACTACAGATAATACAAATCAAAATCAAAAATAAGCTTATAGGTATATGTTATATATATGCACCAAATCAAGACACGGATCAACTGCGATATTATGAAGAAGTCCAAACGAAACTCGAGCAAATCAAGTGCGACGAATGGATTTTAGGTGGAGATTTCAACCTTGTGTTGAACACCAAGCTAGATAAGAAAGGAGGCAAACTGCCTAACAAAAAAAGTTTAAAAGTACTTCAAAACACTATAACATCCATGAATCTAAATGATTGTTACCGACACAAATACCCAAAAAAGAAAGAATACACATGGCGACAAACCAGGCCCAAAGTACATTGTAGATTAGACTATTTTCTAACATCTAATACCATAAATAACGCAGTAAAACACATTCAAATAGTATACATGCCCTTCACGGATCATAAATCTATAAAACTTAAATTTGAATTAGAAGAACAGAAAAAGAGACCAAACTTCTGGAAATTCAATAATTCATTCCTTTCGGACACCAAATTTACTGAAGGTATGAATGCTTTACTCAACGACAAATGGGGGAAAATGATGACAAAGATGATATACGAATTAGATACGAGCTCCTAAATTTGAAATCAAGCAATTCTCAATGAAATATGGTAAGCAAAAAGTCAAAATACTTCGAAAGAGAGCAAAGGAATTGAATCAAAGCATTGAACAATTTGAAAAGAAAATAGAACAAAACACTCTGACAGAAACAGAAAATACAGATTTCATTTCAATTAAAACAGAACTAGAAAACTTG
>LQRL01043491.1:42861-55669 GCA_001703475.1 Hydroides elegans
TCAATTTCTAACCTGGTATACTCACTTTCAAACTCAACCGCTAATGCTAATATTATCACAGGAATTCAAAAATATACAAATAACTTCATTTGGAACAACTGTTCCCCAAAAATTAAACACTCTACCCTTATAAATGACTAAGATAAAGGTGGCCTTAGAGCACCAGATGTGCAGTGCATGCTAAAGTCACTTAAATTAATATGGATAGGAAGAATAATTCAAGACCGAAAATGGTCCACTGTGGCCAATCATTATTGTTCACAGATGGGTGGACTTTCCTTTCTACTTCATTGTGACTATGATATTGAATTTCTACCCTTTTCGTTGTCGTTTTCGTTTGCTATATAAACGACTTAAAAGACATACACAATATTGAAACAAACTTTCTTAAGTACCATGGACTCTTTTCAATAATAAGCAGGAATTTCCGGGAACCTGTAAAACACAATTTTATTCACACAGACTTTCACTTGAGCAAACACAGGTCAATAGGTCAGATACAAGCACCGCCAAATCAAAAATATTCTACATAGAAATATTAAAAGAATATGTTCAGTCCCCGACCTGCCTCCAATTTTGGAAAAGCGTTTCATTCAGTGAAAATATTTTATACTCGAGCATGCGTTTCATACGAAATGCAACAAAAGAGAGCAAGTTAATCGCATTTCACCATAAAGTTATCCCAAACTACGTGGCTCATAATGTCAACATGAAAAAATGGGGCAAAAAGGATAGTGATAATTGTATTTATTGCAATGAGAAAGAAACGATCTTACACCTCTTTGCAAATTGTCCTGAAACTGTAAAAATACAAAAACAAATGCTCAAATTTTTGAATACCAATTGCATTACAGTTAGAGATTTTATATTTGGTAATAGTAATAAAGCAGAAACTCTTATTTATCTTATAGTAAAGCGGCTTTTATGGTCAACAAGATTCTTGGAAGTAACTTGCGAATAAAAAAAATTATATCTGAAGTAAAGATAAGAATCACTATTGCCAAAAACAATCTTTCAGATCAAATATTTAACGCAAAATGGAATCAATATACGCATATTCTAGAAAAAGGATCTCTAGATAACATTTAAGGATTCTGAAAACAACTATCTTTAGCAATGTGCTTATACAAAATCGAATTATTAATGTAGAGAGTGGTACCCCGATCACATGCAAAAGTGTTCGCAATGAATGAAAGAGAGTGCGTGTGATAGTCAATCAGTGAAAAAGTCTATGGTTGTTATCTTATGCAAACTCATAATTTAAGACAATACATAACTATGGTACTTTGATATAAAAAAAAAGGTATATGCAAATGTAATTTTTATACGGATATATTTTATGTTATACTGTGGTTGAACTTATGATAAAATGTGAAATTATAAAACGAAATAATATTCTGTAAAGTCAGTGTTATGGTTACTATTGTTATACTGTTGCTATTGCTATATTAATGTACAATTTGTGAAATAAAGGGGACTGCCCAGAGACAAAAAATAGGGCATGTCCCAACACCGAAACAAAAAAAATGAAATATTCAGAATTGATGATAAACGCTTTGAAAGGTCATGAGACTCATGTAAATACTACATCGTCATCAAACTTCGACGTCGTTTAATATTTCTAAACATAGGAATTATATTTTGTAAATCAATCCCGTTTTGTTTGAAATAAAATAAACAGGCAAAAACAAATTAAAAATATAGTTTTATAAATGAGAAGTTTGAAAGTGCTTTTCTTTACATATTTATATTTATAAGTGAAATCGTGATTGCTATTGGTAAAAATATGGTCTTTAAAAATATGTCCATAGTCAGGGTATAACATTTTATATATTATATGGAATAGTTTATGTTGATATCTTCTGAATTTTAACAAACAAATTGTCTTGTTAAAAAAACGTGCACCTCATATCTTGTAATTTAAATTTCATAATGTTATTTTCGAATATAGATGTCCGCAATAAACCGGAATATAAAGCAAATAACGCATCCTCCGTAAATGGTAAATTTTTAGTTATAGTTTTAGTCCCAAATCTTAACCAAACATAACCAACGACGTTGAAAATAGGGATTTACCCCCATAATAAATCTATCGCAACGTCTAATCTAAAATAATATGGATCTCAACATGTATAGATATTTGACATATAAAAATCCATTAGCAGATTAATGCTGCGGTGCAATATATTCATGCATTGAAGCGAACGTCTTATCAGCACTTTGCCGACCTGCATTAAGCAAGCGAGCATATTAGAGAGGATCAATACATTCAACATGCATTCACTGCTATGAAGGGCAAGGCTAAAGTGCTTGTAAGTCAGTGTACTATATGAATCATATCCTCTCTCCCTTTTAATGTTATTAGTGGCATTTGTGAGAGGCAAATCGTAGCATAGAGAAAGTAATATTGCCTTTGTTAATAGATACACGGAATTTGAATTTAATCGCAATTTTATTCTGATAGTGGAAGAAAATGATTACTTGAAATTAATATGCATCGTGAATAATAATTAGAAGATGATTTAAACTATTTATGTCGACTATAGATATAAGGATACGATTATTGATTGAAATCATTCAATGTATAACAAAAACTTAGTTTTATGCTATTGACAAATCTTTCATAAATGATGTATAAAATAATGTGGAAATCATAATTGTAAATAATATATGCATCAATGGTATGAGCATGACAACATCGACTATGAAACCGTTATATTAAAAGTCATGTTATTTATGAACATTATATCATCAATTACCATATTTTTTGTTATAAATTATTTGGAAAGTACTATGGCTTATCATGTCAAACGGCGTTACATGATAGAAAATGAACAATTCCCTCCATTGCATACAGCCGTGTATAACGGTGAAATCGAAAAAGTAAAATCCATACTTAAAAGCTTCAAAAGCTTCAACAAACGCAAAACTCAAAAAGAAAAACTCAGCAAAATATGCCACCTACTCACACCATTGGATATAGCAATCATGATTCAAAATGAGGATATGGTGCCTCTTCTCCTGCAACAGCCCGGGATCCATGTAAATAGATTACCAGGCCAAGGTAATACTCCCTTAACCCGCGCCGCCTCTTTGCCATCATCGGCCATCATGCAGGCACTGCTGCAATGCGACATCGACATTAACCATCAGGATGATGAGGGTGAGACGGCGCTCTTCGTCGCATGCACATACGGGCACGCAGATAACTTGAAGCTACTACTTAACTGTGATAATATAAAAACGGACCTTGTAAATTGGTATGGTCGCACCCTTGCGCACACTGTCTGTCAAAATGGGCATGTTGACTGCTTACGTGTGTTGGTACAATTTGGTCTATTCAAATACAATGCCATTGAAAGCATGGGTTATAATCCTATTGAAAGAGCGTGTCGCGATAACCAATTTAATTGTGTTCGATATTTCATTGAGAACATCGAGTCTATTGAACCGACATTGGATCTTGTAAGCGAACATGGTCAGCGTTTTATATTTAAATGCATCGAGGAGGCATGTCGCAGAGGAAATGCTGAAAATGTTGCATTTTTTGCCAAATATGTAAACTGGGATAATGAAAATAACGCTTTATTGGAGTGCATTAGCATTTCATTAAAAAACAATAAATTCATCACAGCAAAAGTTCTTTTATCGGAAATGTCATCCTTAATAAATAAAAATTGGAACACCTTCAAAAGTAATCAATTGCATATATTGTGGTCACTTGCTGTCAAATCAGGTAATGAAGGTATTCTTTGTCAAATTTATGAACTTTGGCGACTCACATCAAACGCTTTTCAGAATGGCGAACAAGAACATTTTAACGAACTCTGTGAGAGTTATGATGTAAAAACAAATCAAGTATCCGATAGTTCATGCTCATTACTGTATCACGCAATCCGTCTTGGTATTTCGGAGCAAGTTAAACTTATATTACGGTATTCCACAAACATTTTACCAAATGATTTTGCAAAACGAATTCAAGCGAAACATGGCATTGATCCTGTCAGGCTATCTCAAAAACATCAAAGCATATCAGAAATTATGTTCCAACATATAGGCACTTCTGAATCAGTCGAGAATATTGAATACAACAACTGGTATCGTAAATCAGAGAAAATGTCAACAAAATTGCCGACAACATACGCATCAGTTACAACACCCGATGTAATGGTTGAAATGCGTAACGTACAAACACAAATGTTAGACAACGCAGAGGAAAGGGAACATGTGAAATTAGTAGTTTGCGAATTCATCGACCTCGTTGCACAAGAGATAACTAAAAGAAACCCAATTTATGAAATTAAATCAATTCTAGTCGGAAGTCAAAATGAGAACACGCGCCCGTTGCTTCCAAACGAATTTGACTTTCTGTTTTCGCTAATTAAGTTGGGGTCGTATGTGAATGTAACACAATCGACGCATCACATCATGTTCGGACATATGCAATTAAAGAAGAATCTACATTATAAGATATTAAAACTCCTTCCATGCAATGACAAAAATCAAATTGACAAAAGTAAAGTGCTTAATGAGCTTAAGCAATTAGTCTTGGGTACGATTTCCTCATTAATCGAACAAAAACGCATTCCCAAAGAAATCACATTTCATCCACACTTTTATTTAGAAAATAATGTTCCCAGCCTCGTCTTTAGTTGGCGATGCACTCATTACAAAGACATGGAAATTAAAATCGATCTTGTGCCCGCTTTGCACATTCCTAGCTTTCGTTTGCCCTTCAGTGTTGTTTCATCAAACTGTGTTTTCTACGTATTATTAAAAAAAAACCTATTAAGAAATCCGGATGGATATTTCTATCCAGTGGCAGTGAACGAGGCTGAAGCCGAGTTGCTGCATCAACTACCACCAAACGCAATACAGGGCTTCAAGTTTGCCAAAGCAATACGGATGGGACATCTTTACCCATCTCACTTTACAACGATGCTCAGGTTTGACGCCACGCATTTAGAAGACTACATGACTACTTACATGTTGAAAACATCTTTGTTTTTCTTATTCCTGTGTCTCGATTCGAAATTCTATGCGTTGCGATATTGCGAGTGGACGTTCCTAATATTCAAACATCTTGAACTGCGTTTCGTGAGTGGTACATTGCCTAACTTTTTCGGTACGCCTAGAACTCCTTTAAGCTTTCCAATCAAACGTGATGAAATTTTGTATTGCAACGACCCACTCGACAAACAAAATGAGAACAAGCGTGATTGCTGTTACAAAAGGGAGAAACTACTTAAAATCACGCGATATATCCTCGAAATAGTGACTGAGTTCTGTTCGCAGGAAGTCGAGTCATTTGACCCAGCGCGACTATCACAGTTAGCAAAGAAAGCTGCAGATGCGAAACCACCCATCTCAAAGGAATGGATTGAAAGGATTCGTCAACGTCAGTCTGGCCAAAATGTACAACCCTCTTCCCCCACGCGACAGGTTCATCATCGCGTGTCTGGTCCAAATGCCCAATCCTGGCGACAACGACGACGCAAATGCGTGATTCTTTAAATGGAATCTAGACAGAAATCAACCGAATTCGCGATAAAGCAATGTCTATGACGTAACATAACTAAGCAAGAGTGCTGAGAAAATAGACAAAATTTTGACAAAATATGATATGTGTTTTTTTTTCGATATGATGACATGGATAAATGTTCGTAACATGAAGGAATAGAATGAGTTTATAGCATTCACATTATAAATCACATTTGTAATAGAATGACATCGAAAATACAAGTAAACAATTTTAAATGGTTACGATCGTAAAGAAATCGAAGAGATGTTAAAATATGTGTTTTCTTTCTGAATTATTTGATTGTACTTGAATATACTTATTAGTAGTCAAATGAATCAAACTGATCGCAATTATAAACGAATTCACTAGTAAAAATAAACTCTTTGAAGTGTCTAAGCAAAATATGCACGTTTATTCCCAAATGCTTGGTTACTATATCTAGGTAGTTTACAATCATATGATTTTAGTAATGGATTGAAAGCTAAGTCAGCTAAAGTTATCGGTTTAATCTAATAATAACCCATTGTACCGGTCCCTTTGCTGCGCCTCGTAATTTTATACTATTTCAATTGACGATTTGACTTTGCACTTGATCCGAAAGGCTAATGAGATAATTTTGGGGTATCATGCACGGATTCAGAATATTGTGTGTTTTTGTAAAATTGAATTTCATTTGTAATAAAAATCAAGCAATGTACTTCCTGAAAATAAATTTATTCGCACTTAAATTAGGATTGTGTTCTCCTTGTTCAGCACAACCATAACAATTCTGACAAATAACGTTAAAAACTTATTTGATTGGTTTGAACAACTTTTTCATGTGTTTAAGTTTATTCATAGCATCGTTCTGTGAGTAACATAAATGTATGAATATGTATTAATATATGCTGCATTGATACGATATCAATACGTTGTCTCTTGAATTATTTTATTCGCTGTTCTAAAATGTTTTAACCACCATATAAAGCCAAAAAACAAGAAAACCGTCACCCTCAATAAGACATACATTACCCCAATGACACATTCACTTAATACCCTTGTCACCCTCACAAGTTCTATCCCGTATCTGCTGCCAAGTGGCTTTAGAAATAAGCCAGCGATAAAGGTACCGTAATCGTGTGTGTCTCTCCAGCACCCGCTTGTTGCGACAAATTCGCTGACGCTGATGCGTGGTTCCATTTTCTTGCTTTGTTGCTATTAGCGGTTCTTGGGCGACTGAATGTGTGTCACTCGGAGTACCCGTTGCCATATTGCGATTGGTCAATGACTAAGGATTGGTCTCGCTGTATGGTGATGACGTAACCGGTTTCCGTGGTGATTCCATTGTGATCGCCCTATAAATTGTCCGTCACAATGGTCGCCGTAAAATCACATAAAAAGCCGTAGAGAATATCATAAATTGAATAGTGAGATAAACAATAAATATTTATATATTTAAGGAGTGTATTTGTTATCTGATAAAGTAAGTGCCAAAAAGTTGTTTCAATCTGAATAGTCTCTTATTTTACCAAACACATTTCTAATATATAGCTGGTATCGTATGATTCAGAATTGGCCTGGGAATTTATCGTGCTCGGATACACGGCTAACCAGATTGTTCCTTGCAAGAGCTGGTGCCTAGCGCCCCTGAAGTCATTTGTAGCCGCGTGTAAATTATGCGTCAATTCGGACATGGCCTGCGTGAGCAGCAGGCGTCTGGTCAGTCTCAGCCCTCGATGGGACTGTTACAACTGAAAAGAACCATAAAAAGCAATATGTGATTTATGCAAAAGCAAGTGGAACTAGTGATGTATCTGTTAGAGTACATATGTCCCAATGAAACTGGCATCATCAAGGAATCGGGATAACTGGAAAAAGGGGAACTAGAAATAAATCTGTGAAACATAACCGTGGATAAAAACACGATACAAAGCAAGCAATAACTCAACAATTACAGAGCAAAATAAAATAGAGAGTCTTAAATAAATACTCGTGATAGGACATCGTTTGGTATGATATACATAATATTGAAACTTAACACGTTCGAGGTATAACACATTGGGCTGTATGATGCATCCAGCATTAAAAAACGATATTTTTGATAAATAAAAATCATATTCGTCAAACTATTATCATATTCAAATCCTTTATACTAAGTATACAGCCGCGTAAATAAAAAAAGCGTAAATAAAAGCTCGAAAACAAAAAAAATACATTTGTATAAATGCAAAATAATTTGTCACTTAAAGTTGGGTTTGTCTACATAGATCCCTTGCTTATATTTTGCGCGAGTGCGGCATATGGTGCATTATTATCTACAAAGCACCAGGACAGCTTACTTAACTTGCAAGGCGGTTTAAATCAGACATCTTGAAAAAAGTTCATTTTATGTCATTCGTTTCTCAACTTAAATGCGTTTCGAGAGGCGATATGAAAAGCACAGTAATTAAATTATAGGAACACCAAAATCTCACATACCGAAGATTATTTTATTTTTGTTTGTTTAATTCGAAATATTAGATTATGGTCGTGGATTAAAGTGTTTTAGAACGAGATCCGCTTTCTCTTTATTGATACAAATCGATATATGACAGAAATCACCGACACGCGCAATGAAAATATAGCTCAACTTTGTGAAACAGATTTTTTTTTCGATTTAATTTTTAAATATTAAAAACACTATCGCCACTTTTGATCTAAAATCATCACACACTACTATGAATTCCGCTTTCTCTTTCTCAAAAAGGCAAATATCATACTATCCATCAATTCGATAAGTATGTTTGCAATGTCATATGCATCCTGCTTAAATAACACAAGGGCCGTTAAAGGCACTTTTTGTTTCCATTTCCAGGATGAATGAATCATGCCAAATTTTAAAGGACATACATATATGCATGCTTGTTTAAATATGCATTTGAAATGTGCATAGTGATAGGAACGAGAATTTACATGACCCTATCGAGAAATGATGTTTTCATATATAATTTTAATACAGAACTCAAACCAGATTTTACCTCTTATAACATTATTTATGAACTTCTTTTGTGTGAATGGGCCTAGGAACTGAGCTTAAAGTCTTAATTTGCAATCTCCCGACCTGGTACCACCTTTTTATTAAACAATAAATTAAACGCATCTTACCTATTGCAATGACCCACTATTCAAAACGGCTTTTGAAATTGACCTTTTAATTGAAATAGTATCTACTGACTCGGTCCCCCGGTCATTATTATCATGAACCAATAAATAAAAAGCCCATTTTTCTATTATATTGGACCTTCACTTTATTCAATATCATCTAAACTCATCATCAAAATGGCTCATAATCGAAATAGCCAATCTACTGACCTAGTCCTCCATTGATGTCAATCAATGTCCCGCTGCTGTTAATCAGCGTATGCGTACTTGCGTCGTTGAGATCTGACAACTTCCGGTTTCCTGTTGCTGCCGTATTGTAGCTCCTGCATAATAGGGACACGTAATTTCGAAGCTCACCAGAAATAAAAGCGCAAAACATTATGCGCTTATCAGGTGAAAAGAAGTTATACACTGCTTTGCTTTTATACCAAAAGGGGAATTGACTTTGAAGCTCATATAATGTGTTTTGCACGTATTTTCGGGGCGCATGAACGCGGCCTTGTGCAGTTCAACCTTTATGTAAATTACCATTCAAGATAGCTTGATGGATCCTATCACATATTGCAAGAAATGTTATAGGGTCAATTTTTCCTCTCAAGTGTAGACACGATTTCTTGGTTAAAACAAACGAAAAGATTATCTAGACTTTAGATGAGAATTAGTTCAAAGGAATTTTATGCAGCTGATGTTTTGTAATAGTTTTTGAACGGTCTTTATTTAGATCAATCCAACCATCAATAACCAAACATGCTGCTTTACTGAGACATTAATGTGATTTGAGAACGCTTTTCAATAAAAAACTTCTCTGGATGTTGAATCAATCACTCCTTCCATGAGTCTCTCATTCAGTCCTGCCCATGAACCAGCCACTCACCTCTTCTGTTCAACCACATCCAACTCAGAAAAGTCTATGCGTTGGTGCTGAATCAATCAATCACTCAATCACTGAGTAACTCATTCAGCCAATCAACCAGCCACTCACCGTTTCTGCGCTACCAGCACCACCAACTCAGGATGGTCTTTGCGCTAGTGCTGAATCAATCAATAACTCAATTAATGTGTCATTCATTCAGTCCATCAACCAGCCACTCGCCGTTTCTGCGCCACCAACACCACCAACTCAGGATGGTCTTTGCGCTGGTGCTGAATCAATCAATAACTCAATAAATGAGTCATTCATACAACCCATCAACCAGCCACTCACCGTCTCTGCGCCACCAAGAAATAAATGACAAAATTACAGAGTGATTCAGATTTGAGAACAGGTGAAACGGAATTCAAAATAGCAAAACTCTTTTATTAAAAAAAAAGAAATAAATGACAACAAGTATTCTGGTTTGAAACTCGCCCTGGTCCAACTACCCCCAAAGGGTCATGTTTACTTCACTAATAATTTTGCAATAAACCTATAGGGCCAATTCCACAGCCTAAGTGACTTAGTAAGTCTAGACTATATTTCAAGCAAAACTCGTAGTAGCTATTTGAATCCATCGACAACTATGACAATGGTCACCCATAATGAAACCATATCAACAACACCAGCTGGAATAATGTGAATGAATTGTATATATGTGGCGCATCTAAATAAATATGTGGTTTAGATAAATTAGCAGCAAATGTCACTTTTAAAATGGATTTGATAACTTGATACATGCCTGATCATTACTTGAAATAAAATTAAGATGTTATTAACGAAAAAAAATAATTATTTTGAAAACGTTATTCAATCGAATATCTATGAAAAAGTAAACCAAATACAAAAGGTTTAATTTGGGTTTTCATATATACTTCCTAAACTATTAAAAAGTTGCTATCTGCATTTAGCAAGCTTTCAAACTAGAAAATACATATATGTCTATTAAACTTTTATCAATATCAACTCTCTGGTCAATATCCCATCAGGATTGGAGAATTCATAATCGATTATTTCGTGTTGAAATACATTTGATATGTAGGGGGTAAGTCAATCGTGGGCAGTATCGGTAATACCATGCCTACCAGCAACCTGCGTAGAGATACACCAATATGGTGTCGCAAATAGGTCCATCAACTCTAGAAAATACTACTATTTTCAATTTCACTGCCATATAGATTGTTTTTAACTCAAAATTTAAGTTGGCGTGCAGAAATATTCTATCACAGCATTATATATGTTAAATGATAGCGTAGATATGGGGCAATAATTTTTATGTGTTGAGGATATATACGGATGCTTAAGAAAAAAGACTGAAGCGTCTTCGAGAGCGGCTGATATGTGTCCTGTCCGAAGCAAAATATTTGCAATCTTTATTAATACACGATACAATTTCGTTTTGTATAAGCAGGTTAAATAAGACGTACTCTTGAGGAAACATCAAGTAGTGTTTTCAGTCCAATTAAAAAAGCGTCGGGACAACTTTAGAATTCTCCACAGGTAGACAGGTTGGCACATTAAAAGTGTTATATATTAAATGGCAATTTTTATAAGTATAACGTATTACATGTCAATTACAACATTGAAATGTAAGTCGAGTAGACAGGTGGGTAAGTAGATATGTAGACACACAGTAAAAAAAAACGTGTCTAATTTAACATATACAATGATTGACAGGTAACCAGTAAGCCAGGTGTCTGGTAGACAAGTCGATGCATGTGAAGTATTGCGTATGTAATTATATCCATACCACTTTTCATATAGATCAAATATGTACTTTAAAAATAATTGACTTCATGCAAATCCATTAATTTATCATACTACTTGCAATAACATGTATGACGTGTAGCGTGTTTAATGTAAAATCATGTATGACTGTTTTTAGAAATGTTATACATAAATTTATGCAACGTCTAAGCAATTCAACAAATGAAATAGTTATTAACATACTGAAAACAAGTATAAAGCATACATCAAACATTTGGAACCATATGTACAAGCAATTATATGTTAATTTTGTGCAAGAAGTATAAAACATGTAAAAATATGTAATACACTATGCATGTATTTATAAAGTATTCTATGTTATTATATATGTATATCTATGGAACTATTATACATGTTAAAATATGTAAAGCAGTATGAATGTAATGTGGTGATGTTAGTGCGCAAGCGCTGCACCTGCGCAGTATATCCACCGACACACAACCATCAACGGCGTCATTGACAACAATAACAGTAATTCCTGAATAAGGTGAGTTTTATTACATTGGTACCAGAAGTGGTTGAGTGCCGAACGATATATTAATATTATCTATCTTTATACGTAAAAAAATTTGAAATCGCATAATATTTACTCTAAAAAATCGTCGTTTATTTGAATCTCCCTCGCTCATGTCAATCATGACATAACTAGGTCAGTTCAACACCAATGTTTACAAGTTGAAAATTCATAAACTTGTACGAACGTGTATCATTATGTAGTGTAATATAAACTAACGTGTCTTTATCAAGACATTTATTTATTTATATCCACTTCATTTTATATGGTGCCAGTGTGGTAAAACTCGATCTTTAATGTGAGCGATAAAGTAATATTCTGTAATGTAAATACTCCATAAGAGTAGATTAAAAGTGAATAAAACGTTAAAAAATTAAGTTATCGGTTTGAAATTAATAGTACATTATTAGTATACATAGTTTCGTTTATAATATCCATAGAATTAATAAATCAGTTTTTTTAAAGTGATTTTGATGAGATTTAAAATTGATCACACCTGTCAAAATTGAAATAGTGGTTATTCGCAAAATTTTTTTGGTATAGGTATATTACACAACGGTTACTCAAAATAAATTATAGTACTGCATTCAGTTAATGTTTAGATATATTAGAGCTATATACTACATAGAGTTTATTATTCTTACATAGTATTTCGTAGATTAAATTAGTTAAATAGTAGATAGTAGAATATAGTTAAATAATATAGTTAGTAGTCTTTGAAAAGCATTTAGCATTTATAGAAAGTAGTAATATAGTGTAGTCATATTGCATATTTATTCATATATATATTATTCATACTGTGTTTAACTTAAACAAATTTATTCATTCTTTTTGAACATTATTCTACATATGTGAATAATTTCCAAAGTATTTCATTTACTTATCTTGTTTCAAATTATAATTGCAGCGAAAAGTGGCAAAATATAAACAAGTTTTACATCAAAAATTCAAATCATACACAGTCAATTGAACA
>LQRL01043492.1:0-17426 GCA_001703475.1 Hydroides elegans
TCCATCGAGGGATAAGCGAACACTCGTCCGTACAAACTACCATCAATAATCACGCTAAGTCCCCAAAATCACCATTTTTCAAAAAATCGCCAAAATTACAGTTTTTTTTAGATTTTTCAAAAATAATACGCCTAAGCACAGTTCCAATATGTGTTTGTTCCATGTGCCAAAGGAAAATAAAATCCATCGAGGGATAAGCGAGCACTCGTCCGTACAAACTACCATCAATGATCACGCTAAGTCCCCAAAATCACCAATTTTCAAAAAATCGCCAAAATTACAGTTTTTGAGATTTTTCAAAAATAATACGCCTAAGCACAGCTCCAATATATGTTTGTTCCATGTGCCAAAAGAAAACAAAATCCATCGAGGGATAAGCGAGCACTCGTCCGTACAAAGTAGTGCACCTAGGTGTCGACAGACAGACAGACGGACAGACGGACAGACGGACATGGTTCATTGGTCTTATAATTCCATTGAACGTATAAAAAACTTGAAATTTTTTTGATAGCTCAATTATTTGTTGTAGTGACGGACGGACAGTACTGAATACTATAGTCCTCCGCTTCGCGCTAACGCGGCGGCGGAGGACAAATAAGACGACTTTATCACTATTAAGGATATCTATTAAAGTGAAACGTCAGTCGTTACGAAATAATAAAATACGCTTGACGACACGTAAACATTGAACTATTCCATCAATAAGTCACCAATGGAAACCATTTTAAAATTCCCTTCTTTTTTAATGCGTCATGAAAACAGATTCCTTTCCCTTAATGGACTACTCGGATGGGGGAACTGACCACGGAAATTAGCAATCAAGACTACCGCTATCGGGACCACAGTACACGCGGATCCTAAGCCCATAGAGCCCAGCACACTGCCCCCGTATAAAGTGGCAATGGCCAAATCATCATACCATGACGTTAATCGCTAGAATCACCCTCGGTTTCTTTCCGTGTGCATAGCACTTGTCTTCGAGTCCTTGATAATAATCAAGCGGATTTTGCTTATATTGCACCTCAATGGAATAACCTTCTGTAGATACATAAGGAATGTGATTGCTCAATATTGTGATGCAGGTTGAACTGAGCAAATGGGACAAACACTGCCCACAAATATGAAGTCTTTTATCACTAAATTTCCACGAAAAAAAATGCCACAAAGAAACCTGTTCGAATCGCCTTCATCACGATATGATAATACAAATATTATTGTCATAACTATATATTTTTATCAAAAGTATTTTTGACAGAACAAAGTTGGCTTGTTTACGGACAACTTTTATGTAAATCGACCAAAACCAAAAGTGACACTGGATTGCTTATTTTTCCCGGAATCCGCTCGTATTTCCCAGAAGCTATGCCGTTGTCACTCAACACTAGAAGCAAAATCAAACGTTTCCAAACAAACCAATGGATAACGGCGTGCAAACACCAGCTTTTGTTTAAACTACAAACCGGTGGAAACCAGTGCATTATTTGCGGAAGTTAGCATTGTCAACGGAAGTAGGGATAGCCCTCGGGCAATAAGTGAGTTTTTCCCTCTTAAGTGTAACGCGCGGGTAATGGGTGGTAAGGGGTTTCATATAATGAGCAAAGACCCACTAACATATGATGTTGTCTGTCCGGGTTATTTTGTTTTGTAAAAACAAAAACATGAAGTATGCGACACTGATGATCAGATACATTGGTCGTGACAAAATGTTGGGATACTGTTTCAGTTTATACGTGGTTATAAAAAATATGCTCTCAATTTCCATTCATTTTAATATATTAAGTTGGTTAAAAAGTGAAAAGTAAATGTTCGAATTGCAAGCGATAAAAACTCTCATTCAAAGCACATTTTAATGCCTTGTGTGTGTGTTCGCATAATCTATCATAATCATACAATGAACAGAACAAAAAAGATGTCATGAAATAAAGGCCTGCAATAGTTCAGCGACTTAAAAACGATCTGTATTAAGATTGATCATGATAGTTGAGCAAGCAAACATAAGCTATGGATGGCACCCCTTTATAAAGATACATTAATGTTAGTACTGTTCAAACAGTAAGGGACACGTAATAATGGAATCCATTTTTAGAACTGAGTCAGACATACACGATTTATAAGGTTTGAATGTCTGATTTTGTTTCTAAATATTACAAGCAGTGGATTAAATAAATTTAACGAAAAGGTCTCAAAATCCCTATTCGTCAGAGCAATTTATCCTTTTTTGTGTGTAACAAAATTAAAATCATCAATTAACATTTAATTATACAATTTATAATTCTTTGCGGGGTCATACCTCAGGTGAGTCCTCTGCTCCACGATTCATATGCACTGTCCATTGACCCTTGGAATGGTTGTTCACAAACCAGCGACAGATTCCTGCAAACATCGAATCAACATCGTGTTTTTTTTTCAATTTAGCATAAGCACTAAAATACTTTTCATGATTTTGAGCAAATTGTATTCTTATCATACCATACACGAATTGCACCTTGTAATAGTGTGCGCTCATGCAATTTCGAACAAAAGTATACAAGTAAATACGTAGTTTTAGAAACGGGGAAAAATCAAGTCGCCATTTTGCTAACCAAGATATTGTTGTGTTCCCTTATTTACCATTACCACAATAAACTCAATAAATTGTCAGTTAAATGGGCATCATCAAAGGGAAACTAAATTGATTTTGTTTAACGACAAGACAAATTCATGCACATTATTATATCCGTTTTTATTCATTTTTTTTTTTTGTCGAACCCGATTTTGTACCTGAATGTGCGATGGAGTCGAGGAAGTCTCCCAGTCCATTGGGCACGGCTTTGACAATGTCGCACGAGTAGCCGTCTTCAGGTAAAAGGAAGGGCAGTTGCAGATCAGGGTCTTCCTCCAGCCTATAGAAAATCGAGAAACATTATTTTAATAGAAATATTATTGTAATTTTGATCTCACATTTTGATTATCATCTTATCTGTGGTCTTTTTTTTTTTTTGTCGTAAATTATATTGAAATTCTGGATTATGAATGAATATTACTTTGATATTTTCATATATATTTTTTGAAAAATTCTCCATCTTTTATAATTCGAGCCTATAGCTATTCTCAATACAATTCCTATAGGCCTACAAATCGTTGCAATATTTGATGCAATCTCCATATCTCTCTCCCTTACCGTACATCGCGGCCATCGCTCCTTGTCAGTTCATCCGCCGTATTCTGCGCCACACTGACCACCCGTTGTATCAACTCGGGCGATATCCTCGCCTCGTCGGCACTCGGTATATAGTTCTCCAATAAAGCCCTTAGTTGAAGAGAGTTGAGTTTGAAGCAGGTTGAGCTGATGGACAGGATGTCGTCGGGGGAACCTTTGGGGGCCTCTAGGAGATGGGCGGCTTGGATGATGCGCGCGAGGTGGCAGTCAGCCGCCAGTTCTAGGCCTAAAAGGAAATGGAATGAAGTGTGAAAGAAATGTCCGATCTATTGATGAATAAAAGAGTTAATTCAAGTGACAAGTGCTTTGCCAGATGCGGGGCTTAATCGCGTGCCTCTCTTTTTATTTTAATTAGCAGTGATGGAGGAAGAAGATTCAATTAATTTGAATCTGCCGAATAACACCGATCATATCTCGATCGCCGACAACGGTTTATAATAGGTTTAAACAATATTCTGGCTTTTGGTGCCGGATTCAACGGGAAACCAAACCAACTCGTTTAAGTTTTATTAGCTCAACCAATTCTATGATCCAATACAAACCTTGCTTCTCCGCCCAGATCTCAATTCTCCCCAGCCTCCTCTTGAGCCTATGTCCCCATCCTCGCATACACAGACCCAACCTTGGTTCGGTCACGATCTTGTTAAACAGCCACATGTTGACGAAATGAAAGAGCTGTGAGAACAGTTGGATGGTGAGGGCGGCGTTGACGCGGCATCGACGTAGGAGAGACATGGCGTTGGTGAGAACGTTGAGGACGTCCACTGTTTGGAGAAAAGGGGGATAAATAGCAACATGAAATGGAGCAAAGCGAGAATGGTTTGGTCATTTGGCAACGAAATAGTCTATTTTAACACCTAGGTTCAGAATTAAGCATTAAAATCTTCTTTTTTTTTTCATTTAAACTTGGCATGTTTTAAAATGAAGGTTGATGCGCATTGGTTTTCTGACAACGCAAACGAATCAAGATGTACATAATTGTTTAAAAACATCATCAATAAATTAGGGATGATTAAAGACCCATTTTTAAGGGTGAAACTACTTTTTTGTTTGTTTTAATTATATCATCTCATACTTTATATGTGTGAAGTATAGATTAAAACTACACAACAATCTGATTCAAAATCCAATTTCTCACCGATATTGGGTTTTCCCCTATTATATCCACTCATATTGACATCCTCTTCACTGAGGTCTTCAATGGATTCATCTAAGAAGGCCACCATGACGTTTTCAAGTTCACGCTGTAGGCAGTTGACCAAATGGTGGAAGGCAACTTGAACTGAACCGGCCAGCATATCCTGTGCCACCAAAAAGAGAGAGAATTGACATCCAATATTTTGAATATTGATTTAGTCGGAGCTAAGCTTTAATATTTAAATGTTGGTTTGAGGAATGACATGCAAATATATAATCTTACTTTATATGCGAAATAATTTTAATTAATCTAACTCCAAACCATTCTACGTTGTGCTTTTTAAAAAGGATACTATACTTAAGGGTAAATCATTTTTCATGCAAAGGGTTAACATTTTTTCATGAGTTATCTATTTCTAAATTGTATCATGCATATCATTTTTCGTCTTTGAAATACACAATCTACAACTACTACAAAACTAACATTTTTAAATCCATTACATGACTATATTCAGATCTATAATTATCTATGGGTAGGGTATTTAATAAAATCTGCATTTTATAACAGCACTCATTATTTTTGAGGAGGTACATGCATATACAAATTTCTAATTCTTAAATATCTAACATATAATTTCTATCAACTAATTTCTATAAAACTAACAAAGAACATGCGTAGACTTACAATCGATTTTACCTGTGACTCCTGGTTGAGTCGGGCTATGTCGCGATCTTGTTTGTAGAAGTGAAGGAGCTCGGATGCGTTGGCCATCCAGAAGGAGAGCGCACCAGCGCTGTTTTGGTGCTCCTATAGCAATAAGTAAATACATTTAAAGCATCTGCAATTATTTTATACATACATTAATAATGATTCCTTTATGATATGTTTGTCCTCGATTGGAAAATTGAAGTCTAAAACTCAAAATCGAGTTTTAAATTCAGCTTCTTATAACCGGCTAGTAAGATATTTCGATGAACAATGAACATCGACAATCCCAAACTTACATGTACAGCCTGGTTGACCACATCACACGTCTTATCCACCAGCATATTGGCCATCTGTTCTCGTTTCTGCGGCGGTGCATTGGGCGGTTTGGCGAGGCGGAAGCGCACGGCCAGGTAAAGGGCATAAGTGGGAGCGAGTTTGAATTGTAGTGCTGAACCGTTGACGCGCTGAACGCAGTTGGCTAGGTAGGCGTCTTCAGCTATGATAAAATATTATTCAAATCTAAGTAATTCGTACTCACCATGATAATATGCTTAGGTTTATATTTGTTCACTTACTACCGCAATCGTCCCTAAAAGGAACCAACAAGTCATGAAATACCATTTATGTACATTGTTCTACGTAAATTCGTGCAATGAATATGGATAAAAGTCATTTTCGAACGTTTTAAGTTACCAATCGCATAATATTTATCTTATAGTGGCATCACATATCGACAGAAAATTCACACATAAATAGATCTTCTACAAAATTATCTTTCAACATACCTTCATCCCGATATTCGACCGATGCCGGCAGCGGGTCCTCATTTTCATGCGGCGGTGGTGGACCTTTCATCTGAGCCATGGGTCCATCCTTGTTGTCCATGTCCATATGTTGCTGCTGTGGAGGTCCACCAGGGGGTCCACCTTGGGGCCCGCCACCAGGGGGTGCTCGCTGTTGTTGGAGGTTTTCAACGTTGACGGGGGGCTGTTTCATTTTCTGTTTAGAAATTTACATGTTTTTTTGTTGATAATTGTATTGGTATCAATTTTGTGATAATGATATATAATATTGTGCTGAGTAACGCGCAGGTTTCGTAAAAAGGCACCAAAGTGTCCTTTTTGATCAATGAATAATAGTTGCTGATATAATTCTAAACAGATATTTTTTGCTGCATTTTTTTCAAGCTCAACTTCAAAATGAATTTAATATTATTTCTTTTGATCAACAAAACATAAATATATTGAGGGTATAATCATTCATATCTTTTTTTACAGTTTAATTCAACGCGTTCATTAAAATATCAAACTTCGACATAAATACATATAACTTACCTCATCATGCATGGGATCGATAAACTTGAAAATCTGCGCCCTTCCAAATCGTACGATCATACTGTGATGCAACATGGTGGTCTCTGCGATTCGCCGGTTGCTTACATACGTCTCTGCTTCCGGTGTGGCGGGCGTGATGGTCACTATGCCCTCCGAGTGCGCGATGACGCAGTGACGGGGCAGGATGTCGGGCGCTAGCAGCTGCAATTCAGTAATAGTTGGATTATACCAGGATATTAACATTTTAATTTGAATTTTAAAGGTCATGATTCGAGTTTTTTAATAGCAGTCTTGTGAAAAGTCATAAACTTGATTAACTTCTAATGTTTTATTCCTTCCCAAAGCTGCCCCATTTTAAGTCTAATCTCAATTACAAGGAATAATGATTGTTTGCTTTTTTGTACTTACCTTGAGAAATGTGGGACCCATTTTCATGGATCTATCGCTACCAACTTCGACGATGTCGAGTGGCAATCGGTGCTGCAATGCCTTCTTTGGGACTGAACCGTCTGTAACAAATATTTGAATGCTAAATTTCTAGATTTATCTATAATCTACAGCATGATCAGGGTCAATACGTATGCTTAGTATGCACTACGTTTCATGATTAAAATATTCAGTAAGGATTAAAAGAGATTTTTACAATGCATCTTGTTATACACATGGATGACTTTACTTTATACAAAACACCAAATGACCTGGGTTGATTTCTGTGAGGAAGGGCAAGTTTTCGGGTGGTATGCCCCCTGTTCGCTGGTCGCGTTCCGTGCGCTGCTTTTTCTTTTTTCGACTGCGCGGCATATCTGGTGTTCGCTTTTTCAGTTGGAATATCACGGTCCCTGTATAATAGACAGTAAACTTGCGTTAGCTTTTTTTTTTTTTTTTTGGATATTAAGTTGTGTTTTTTTTAATACAGTTTAAATGCCAGGGTGTCATTCAAGGGGCCCCAAGGACCCAGGCCTCGGAGACAAATAACGTATCGCATATCTTTTGACGTGAGCATATGTGTGTATCCCGTTCGATAAAAAAAATCTAATCTGAAATCGGGAGGATATCTTAAGAATTTTGTTTACTTAATATACATTGATTTCAAAATACTTGTTTAATTTACGTTCATTTATCGTGACATAGAAGATGCTGGTTTGAAAACGTTTCGCTAGATAATTTCATCAAATGCAATACAACAATCGAAGGATATTAAACATACACAGGCTTAGTTTGAAACATCAAGAGAACATACGCGCGATATTCGATATTAGATTGAGCGAAAACAGTCAACACATCATTTAAGACAACATGGGCATGTTTTGCTTTATCTCGCTAATATGTGTCAGAACAGGTGGCAATTTTACACATAAAGAGGCCGAGTTATGCACGTATGAAATGGAAAACTCACAACATAAACCATTTTTAAAATGCAATTGAGACATGCTTTAAATACGCCCGACCCATGCGACGTTTAACTGCATTTGTTGTGAACTTTAACGAAGGTGATGAACTGTGGTTTACAAATGCGAAAGGGTGAATATTTAAAAGGTAAACATGGGGGATATTTATTCCCGACTTTGGTTGAATTTTTTTTATTAAACAGGTGAACCATCGATTTCTCAACAAATATTATTCTATTGATTTCATCTCATATAAAGTAAGTAAAATGTTTTGAACATATCTGGAGAAAACGAATGCTCATTCACACAGACTGTACGATTTAGACACAATCATACATATAGCATGCAAGACTCTATGTGGAAACAGAACAGAAAACTTACAGTCCGGTTCAAGATATGGATCGTAATCTGATTGATGGAAAAACAATCAATCAAACCAAAAGTTTTATCTTTCAACAACACCATATTTTGAATTTTAGATAGTCTACAATCATGTCAACCACTATAATGTCAGTCATGTAAAACGACGGAGAGATATTTGTCATATACATGTAACTTCTGACAATATTTTGTTGAATGCAAAAGGAGCATAGCAAAATCTTATGTTTTTTAAGCCTAAATCAAATAGATTTATATAGGATAGAGAAGTGATAATAGAAAACGAACCTTCAAATATATGATTTTCTTATTTTTTCAATAAAACAATACCTTCATTTGGTGGATGATGCATAAGAATGGAGAGTGGACAATCATCTTCATCAAGAATGAAGTACTGTTGGTTTGGTGCCATACCCGCCATTTCGGGACTGCCCGGTGGTAACACAACCTTTCAAAACAAAATACGACACAATTATTTACGCGAAAAAAATAAACCTAAGAATTAATCTAACCCGTGTTAGTATGTCTGAAGTGAGACCATTAGAGAGAAATCGCGTTTCGAATTGTCATCAGAAATAAATGGTAAGCAAAATTGGGTTGTGCTTCACAGATCATCAGTGCGCTGTGAATTTCATCATGCTGACAACGCGCTCTTATAAACTTCATAAATACATATTTCATCCGAATATATATATAAATATATTATTGATGATATATCAATTTTCATATATTCAATATATTCTCGCAAATAACAATCTGTATAAATTAGTCAATAGCACCAGATTTTTTCAATAATTTGCTTCGTAAAAGTTATATTATAACATTTTATATACGTGTAGATATATTTTTATCTTCACAATATACAGGTATTTTGTAAAATATTGGCAAAAATACTCACTTGAACCAGACAATAATCGGTAGGGTCTTCTTTTTCCAACCCATATTTTGTAAGCGTTTCCTTCACCACAAATTCGGCTGTATCCTGACTAGACAGCAATAGTGTTTTGTAGGGAACGTCGGGGCAAATCGTCTCACCATAGATCTTCAAAGTACCACCTGTTAAAAGAAAATGAAAGATAACATTATCTTGTTAATAATTCTTAGTCTGAATGAATACAAACCATCTATATATCTTTAATTAATTCATTTTATTTTTTTATCAAAAAGTTGTCACTTGTGGCAGAAACATAGACATTGCATTCTATCAACTATTGCATGGTAAAGTATTATTTAAGAGCGCATACTGTGTAAACAAACACATACGAGAACACGACTCGCTCACCAAAAATTGACTCGTTGAATTTACACCTATTTGTTTTGAATTAGACTAGACGCAAGTCTTTCAAACCTTTTTTTTTTTGTAAACATGTAAAAAGCGGTGCGCGGACAGAATCCCCGGCGGACAAAATCCCTCGCGGACAAAATCCCCGCGATTTGGTCAGCTAGGACAAAATCCCCGCGATTTTTATGGGCAAGTGGACAAAATCCCCGCAATCTTGATATATTAAAATATTAATGTTTTAACAGTTAATTTGGAAAATGAGATAAGCAAAGCTAATATACTTAGTAATGTTCTGTTCATGGCATAACAGATAATGTTTGTTCATGTGATCGGATTAGCTAGCTGCATTTTTAATGTTCTATTGTGTGATATTTCGTGACTTCAAATACAAAGCGCCTAACATAGACACACATTGATCCATAATCCGATCGCAGCAAATCGAGTGATGTGTTACACATAGTAGAACTTATGGCTTTATATTTATTATGTATCCGAAGCGTAAAAAAGTAATTATTGTTGAAAATTGAAAATATCAAATGCGGGGATTTTGTCTACCCCGTCAAAAAAATCGCGGGGATTCTGTCCTAGCTGACCAAATCGCGGGGATTTTGTCCGCGAGGGATTTTGTCCGCCGGGGATTCTGTCCTAGAACCGTAAAAAGCATAGTTTGACTTTAATATAAGAAAGTATGATATATGGTTTCTTTGAAAAAAATAGAATTATTTACTAAAACAAAAGAATATATTAAGAAAGGGCGCCATCGAATATGGCATAAAACAACACAGTGACAGATCAATAATAGAAAGGCATTTTGAAGGCCACAAAGGGATAGGGACTCGATTTCTAATGGGAGCTATTTACTTAATTGTGCTCTTAATACACTTGGTCTTTCCCATTGATCTTTCGCCGTCCCACATTCCATTGCGCATTATCCTCTGTATGGGTCATTCATGTAAATGGATTCTATGCTCAGTCTCGGGTAGGAAGTATTTTGCCGCTAATTAAGGTCGAGCCATTGACAGTATTAACAGAAAACTATATTTGTCTTAGCGATTGCATCGAGTTGATCAATTCATTATGCCATGAAACGTATTTGGACTTCTATGAATATATGCTAAAACAATGGGCAAAGATTGATTCAAAGGGCTACGCCGAGTGCGGAATTTTGTGAAGATCTAGAAAAATAGCTTGTATGAAATCATTCATAACGTGATTGTTTTACATTTTTAAAACACGATTTTGATTTAGATTTCTTTAGTCTTGTTTATCATTTCGACACAGCAGTGCTTGATATTAACAGGTCACTGTTACCTGAAAAATAATAATCTTATCTGATAGCTCTAATGGCTAAAACTGACCTAAGTCGCACAAATCTTATATGAAATGCAACACCCATGAATACAAAAAGTCAAATAGGAAACCCAGTGTTCTCCCTGACCTTACTATTTTTGCATTGAACTAATAGGTCACTGACACAATAGTCGCATTGACTGTCCGATCTGACAGTGACAACAGAATGTAAACAAATGCCATTTACACACGAAATGCAATTTTCAATCCTAAGATTGCTGTTATTGTAGAAAGCAGCACTGTTGTCGGAGAAAACATGGTCAAGATAATATGTTATGATTTCTTTCATTTTCTAGGGTCAATCGCACAAAAAGGCGGCTATCATTTACTCGCGAATCTCGTTTTATTTAGATAAATTATATTGCTCGATCGACAAAATAACATGTACATGTAGATCAAATGTCACCGCAAGAATTATCCTCCTCAAGTCGCTGTTAATCCACCACATTCATCCTCAATTTTCAACGACATTTCATATGATGCGAAAATTGGGAAATACAGTCTCGCTCTTTTTGGAATACGCGCCCAGTATCAGGTGTTCCGTTGACTCGCGCTATCCAACACGGATCGCGGCATTGGATTTCAAATGGCGCACAACACCCGCTCAAACGCTATCTACCGTCATTGTTTACAGTCATAATACACCAAGCAACTGCCTTTATATATCTAGTTGCGCTACTACTGTGCTTTTTTGTGAGTGATTTCGAGGTCATATTTTGTTGGCGACCTCACGTAAATGGAATGCGGAGATGATATGCGAAATATGCAAAACGACGACGACCATTGAGTGATGGATATGCGCAGCTCCCTTTTTTTTAATTATAAACGCGAATAAATGACGATATGTAGCATATTTTATAAAAATATGAATCATGCTTAAATACTGCCAATCATTATGATTAATATAGCCTAGCATCTCAATTTTAAAATACATATTTGTATTTGTAATTGTAATTGAATTTCGGGGTTTTTAACGCTAGGTAGGGTGAGAATATAGCAAGGTGAATCATTCAAATTACATCACCTTATTTTAGAATGTACAGTAACCCCTCGTTAATTCATCCCCGGTTAATTCGTCCCCCCGGTTAATTCGAACTGTTTTGCCCGGTCCCGATTTTGGGACCAATGTATTCTTATGGAAAAGTTCGAATTAACGAGGACCCTGATAATTCGAACTCATTTTGAGCCAAAAAATCGTCAAATTCCAGGTTTATATTGGTCTTTTGCGACGAGTTTACATATGTTTTTATGGCATATGGTCGAACTTAAGATACTTTCCTGAGTAAGGACTTTCATTTTATGTCGTTAAACCACACATAAAGACATCACCTGTTCTTTCAACTGCTCTTTATACAAAAGATGATACGCTAATAGTTTGTCCATGGAGTGGTAATCCTAAGCGATAGCACTGCCCTTATTGATAAAGTGCACTTTTTGACAATAAACTTATTAAACAAAGGGATGATAAAACAATGGAATAAATGAACAATGGGGTGGGTTTTCGAACTGATTTTTATTGAAGCACAATGGGATGCATGAACAATGGGGTGGGTTTTCATACTGATTCCATTTGAAGCACAAAGGTTGAAAGGGGCACTTTTAGGTTGACATAGATCCGCATCCCTTATTGATTATCTTGATGATGTGAAAAAAAAACGATGCTGAAAATCCTTCGTAAGTCAGTTAATTTGCACAAGAGAGCAACTATGGTTACATCAGAAACAGCGATATTATACATATGATATAAGCATAAAGAATCGATTGATATTCTTTTCTTTTAAATGCCAAAAAAAGGTTTATTGTCGAGTTTGATAATTGCAAATTTACCCCTAACGACATTGATTAAAAAAGGCTAATAAAAATTCATATAGCAACGGATATGAACATACCGGTAGTTGCAAATATGCTGGAAATGTACAGCATAATTTATGAGTGTTTTGCGGTTGATTAGCATAATATTTTCAAAATTTCATGATAAATGCAGAATAATTCGTTAAAAACTTATTTTAAATGCAGCATGGATTCTAACCAACCGAATAAATAAAAAGAAAGCCTATAAAAGTATGTATAACTGGACAATATTGATATCAAGCTGCCTAACACCTTATAACTTATCCATCATTCAATGGTAAATAAATGAAGATCTCGACTTCCGGTCCCCGGTTAATTCGAACCCCGGTTAATTCGAACCGATTTCGCCGGTCCCGAGTAGTTCGAATTAACGAGGGGCTACTGTATCTAATATAAATAACTTAGGGTCGCGTTTATTACAGTCGCCTACACTTGTGGTGAATATGTTAATGGTCTCGAAAAGCAAACAATATTACGTCCTAGATATCATACCACCTACAAATGATTGACACAAGTTTAGGGGGCCAAATATTTGTCAACTTTCCGATGGCTCTTTGAATCGGTATTTATGATGCTACAAAGATCAGATATTTTTCGAAGTCGACGATTCGAAGCAAAAGCAGTAAATATAGTCTATCTGTATTTTAAACGGTATTTCAATATGTTTCCAAAGATGGTTGGACACACCTTTCCGATCTCATATTTACTAAACTCAGAATGATATCCAGCGTTCAACAATCTAAAGCCATAAATATCTCAAGAGGACATCAGGATTCGAAAACAATGTTGTTGTTTTTTTTTAAACTCACAAATATTCAATGTTGTCTAAAGTCATGACATTTGACACGTGTAACGTCTATTGTATTAGGATTTACCAAGAATATCTTAAATATTTTTTTGCACCAACAGCACATTTGATCCGGAATGTTTAATTTTTGGTAAAATTATATAGACTTTTGAAATTGAACTCAAATCAGGACGAGACATCGTAGGAGTTTTATACAACAATTACAATAGTTTTTTTTCAGTCGGACACAAATAACCAAACCATTTTAACAATTCAACTATTTTCGTAGCATCACCAGCAAGATACTGTTTTTTTGTTCGGGTCCTTTAAATAATGTTCACAACATTTCTGACAGTGTTGCCTAAAATCGAGTCAGATAATGAGAATCACGGGTAAAACTCAGAGCGAAAACCTAGTTTCCTGGTCCAAACGATACCTCATGTTTGAGCTGTGTCTCGGATAGTGTTTCAAAATGCGACTCGACGCCACTTGAGCGTTTTTTTTTTTTTTTTTTGCATTGACACAAGCCAATATCGCTGATAACTTGACTTCACTATGTCAAATAAAATCAGCCAATGATAAAGATTAATTTACTACTTCATAGTTGTATCTCTGTGAATAATATCTACAAAGAGAATGATGGTCTATAAAAATTGGGTTCATATGATATTTAGATGAGTTGCGGGAGATAAAGTTTTGTTGAGGTTCTGTGTCAATAGATGCTATCACACTCTCGAGCACCTCAACCTCAATGAATATATTTCTTGTATAGATTAACTGATTTGTATAATGAATACTTGCCATGCGGCCGCACTCAAAACCACATATTCAACATGGCGTTGCACTTACTGAAAAAGTATGATGACCCTTCACTTATGTTTATTTACCTTCTTCTAAATATATCATGTTTATGCTAATCGTGGATATAGGCCTACATAAATACATATTTATATTTAGCATATCTTTCATATTATCATAGCATTTCAAGGTATGAAACAAGATTCCTTAGATTGAATCCGATTAATTTGGTCTGCGATGAACCATATTTCCAGATCTTAAATTCAGATCCAGAAACCAACCACATGTAACCATGATATCGAGCACTGTCCGACATGCGTTGGTGCTGATCCTTATCTTTTGAGCGTTCAAAGTGATTAATGCTTGGAGCGCTCCAAAAATACAAACAAAGCCAACTCCTCAAAGTTGCAGATTTTAGTTGATGCCTGGATGACCTCAACATTTAACCCCACGTTGTCAGTGTTGCACTTAGGGGTCAACAGGGTTCAAACTCAGTGTATGGGTCTAGCGGTCCATATTTCTAGGCATGGACCGCCGAATAAATGGATTACCGCACGGATAATATGCATTGCGTGCAAACAGAAATACTGAGTGCGCTGACATTTAAGGTCCACAAAAGGGTTTTCAGCTTCATTTTCATCCCATCATAATACTACTTGGCTGCTTGTTATATGAATATGGACAAGGAACATGAACAGTTTAATTTACATCATGCGTGATAGATAAACTATAAATTGCAAGGGATTACCAGACATAGACAGGCAAATGGCTTTAAGACATTTTGCAAGAAACTACAATGGTCTGAATAGCTATTTGCAAAGTTTGTGAAACAACAGAAGATGTCTTACAGATGTCTCACAGATACAAGGTGTCCGGTGGGCAAGCGATTCAATACAAGGGAATGTGTACAGCATTACTTGATCCCTATGTTTTGAACTACAACGCCATCATGTGTACGATTTACATACGATGTTTCTAGCATTGGAATGCACGGGTCGCGTAAACAAACCGAACATACGTGACCTTGAGGCCAACATTAAGTATATTACCTCTCACTGTAAAATCTCAAGTGCTGCAAACGAAACATAACTAAACCCATATATCAACCCAAATCTATAAGCTGCTACGCACTTGATGTTACTTTCTGTCAGAGAATTGTGTAAAGTAGTCGAAGTTGTTGCCGTTTTCTCCCTGTATATACAAATTCATACTTGCGGAGAAACAAATATTTTTGAGAGCTTTATATAAACACAACATATCTTTTAGAGCAGCCCACTTTGGCAAGTTTGTGCTCGTGTTGCATTTTTGCAGCTGTATCAATTGAATGTTTTCTCAGATTATTTTGCCCTGAGGTGCGGGACGTTGGGAAAGGAATTATCACTGCAACTGGACATTTTATTTATCTCTTAATGTCGATAATCCTGAGGTCCAGAGCTAGTAATGCAGCAGTTTGATTAAGGACAATCATGGGGTCTTTTTTTTCTATTTTGATAAAAGAAAGCAATTCAGATTGACGCAGTTATTTCTGAATTTACCCTTTATTGTAATAATGTAATTACTGTCTAAGTTGTAAATTGTCTCGATTGACACATTGCACCATTTATTAAACAATTACACAGGGCAAAGCTGATAGAAATTGCTTATTATGTTGCATAAAAACAGGTACTTCTTAAGTATCATTGCTATAATTTTGCACTTTCTCTTATGATATTTTTTGAGATAACGCCCACTTGCAAAACAAAATGATTGATACTTGATAAGATGAGCTGGCTATTCATTACAATAGCAAGATTGGTACGAACTCAAAATGAGAAACACCACCGATAGCTGTTTATCTATCAGCAGGTTTGTCATATACAGCAACTTTTTTCTTGTTACGACCTAAAAGAACGGAGTTTGTGTTATGTAGAGTTTATCAATTTTATGCACCAGTTTTGATTATTGTCTGTGTTATTCGTGCTTAACTAAACGGCAAATAACGAGGTTTTTGCAAGTAGAGTACCTAATGATGTATACGAGAACGATTGTTATTCCATCTGAAAAACTGATGCTAAATGCGATCAAGTAACAAAAGTACAACGAAGTCAAATTATCTAGTTATCATATTTATAATAGAACCAAAGGGAACCATTCAGAGTATATAATTTTGTCGTCTAAAATTTGAATGAAACATTTTGTCTGGCATTGTTAGTTTCACTATTCGTTTTTGCATCTACACCTTTTCAAGGCATACCGGCGTTTTCGAGATGTCATTTTCTTTCCGATACATTTTATAAATGTAGGCTAGAGCTATGTGGCAATATACAGATCGAGCTTATTCATATTCTATCCGTAACCTCTCGATATCAATTCCATAAGACGCACTTAGGTTTAAATTCAAGAGCACTTGGTAACGGACCTTATCTTTGCCGTTAAGTTTCATGAAATCACTGCAATGTGTGGGAGGCCAATGATAGTCATTTTGAACATGAATAAGTAAACTTGAGCTGAAGAAAACTTATTGAGCACACCGAATGTATGAAATCATTTACATGTATATATTTTAATCTTCATAAACTAGTATGTCGATCATATGACCCATTCCATCAAAGCACTCCGGTTCATTCATTTTCTATATATTTGACCTTGAGTATGACCTTCACAAGTAAACTTGATTAAAATCAACAATATCTGATTAGCATGGACGCTGGTTTGATATCACGTTGTACTCTGGCGGGACAAAGTGTTTAGCAGCTCAGTTAAAACCAAATTTATTCATCATTTTTTTTCTTCTTTTCTTATTTTCCTATTTTTCTTGCGGCTCTCAAATGTGCTGAGATCCCTTCCGTTCCAATGTATCATGCACATGTTCGCATTTCCATTTCACTTTTTATTCGTCCATTGTTCAAAGGGCTTCACCACAGCACTCTTTAATTCAGCGCACCAATTTGAACAGCTGATAAATCAAGAGCACTGAGAGAGCAAAACGTGTACCAAATAGTATATGAATGAGTAACAGAATATGTATCTGATTAAGGCAATAAAACAAAGACTAATAACAACCACCGACTGATCAGAAATCATGACTCAAAGCAGTCAGTTAAATGCAATGAGGAGTGTAAGCACATCCAATGTACTGTTTTAATAATACATGTAGTATTATTGTTGTTTATGTCGCCCAAGCATAGGTGGCATCTGTGTGTTTTCCTTTCACGCTTTAATGCACTTATGTCA
>LQRL01043531.1:3711-14514 GCA_001703475.1 Hydroides elegans
AATCATGGCGTTCATCAATTGTCTCATTCTGGCCAATGACAACATCGTGGAAAGGACTGCGGTCAGGAACGAGTTCATAGGTAATGCGATGCATGGCCATTTTATACAATGTTTAACACAACAATGAATAGAATAACTAACCAATAAATATAGAAATTGTTCATAGACATATATATCTTAAAATTACTTTTATTTTGATACTCAATTTACAATACCTTTATACAGGTTTGAGATGTACTAAATAGCAATATGAGATGTACTTAATAACAATTATTTTGTCGAACAAGATGTATTTCAAAACATAATAAGATCCGCTTACGCTAACATTTAGGTCTGTTCTAAAAGAAAAGTTATAAAAAGGTGTTGTAAATATAACAAAAAATACTGATTATTTATTAACTTAATTATTACAGTAATCTAATAAATGGACTTCTCAAAAACCAAGTCGAAATCGTTTCACAACAATCGTTGCCAGATTCATCAATGTTGTAGAATTAACATACATGCCAGCATTACAACCCTTATCCGCGGTAAATCCATAGTAATAATGACCCAACGTTCTCGCCAGACCGGCATAGACAGTATTGGGTCCTGGCCTATCATAGCATAGAACCTCAAGTATATAGGTACCCGGTTGACTCCAAAGTATATTTGCGAGCCCTGCACCATGTGGGGCCACTATGAGATAGGCGTCGTGGAAAAGTTGAAGTGTATCCCGAATGGAAGGAACCGGGTTGTCGGTGAAAACTTTGAATTCCAATCCATACTCAGTAGCAAGACTGTCAAGCTGCTGTGCGATAGCAGTTGAATTGATCAGCATTCGTTTACTAGTTCTCTGAATGAGAACGAGTTTGTTTCGTTTTGTGGTGTTTTTGATAGTTTTGTTTTGAATATCATGGGCCAGAGTCTGAATTTGGAGGGGAAGATTATGACCACAACCGGATCCTTGCGGTAAATACACGGTTTTTGCGCAAACGTTACCAGATATGATTCGTTTATCAAAATCGATAATCCCCATGATTGTATGATACATATTGACGTAATTCTTTCTCGTAGTATGAATTTTCACGGTTGGGTGTCTATTCAAAAACTCGACGAATGGAAATATGCGTGGTAACGTCTCAACCGTGAAATGAAAAAAGACACCCCATATTTCCGATAAAACAAACACTTCATCATAACATGTATATGCTTCGTTGGATTTGGCGCGAATTTTAAATGGTTTAATAACACGTGGATGACACTGATCCGTCCAAATGTCCGAGCCGTTGACGCGTATGTATCCTCTTTCTGTAATCAAGGCATTGCTCATGATATGAATAAATAGAACTCGTGAATGATCATCATGTGTAGATGGGGACCGTAGCAAAGTTGGCTTGAAAACCTGCTCGATACTGTTGTCTGGGGCACACGTTCTCTTGGGTAATCCTCTTACTGCACTTCTTCGATCGCACACGGATTGCATATGCTCATACGTATGATAGGCATCTATCAGCGATGTGATGTTTTTCGCAGGATCTGATAGTTGAAACCAGTTATCCCAGATAAGACTTAGGGTGTGAATGTTTGAATTATTCGACACGAAATCGAAGTAATGTTCATCGCGCGGAGATATTGTTATTTGTGGATTCTCTTGTGCTAATTTCAATAAACTATTTTCATTCATATCCTTACTTGTGTTCAACAGGGAGGTTCTAATTCCATCCAAATATCTATTCACAGCATGAAAAATAACTTTGTATTCAGAACTTCCTAAATTTGATGTAACCGTTATCTTATGTTCATTCTTGAATCGATGGAATATTGTAAAATTCATCATGGTTTTATTTTCATTATATCCATTTAATTCATATGTTGTCTTCACCACTTTGGACATTCTAGGATTTCCACCAACAAATATATTTTTTTGGAAGTCTTTCAATATGTATTGTAACAAACACGATTAATATCGTCATTAAAATCATTACATTTAGTAATGATTTACAGGAATCAAGCGATTGCATTTTTAAATATTTGAATATACACGTATTTCACCTGGTGTTGTCCGGACAATAAAAATCAATGGCAATATTGCTCCAAAAATTAACATACAGCTTATTTCTATCCAGGGTCACCATCAATACGAATTGCACTGCAAACTTGTTATTCAACTGCATGAGTTAAATGTATAAATTAATCAAGCATGTTTTTTTTGTAATCACACGGTACACTTTCGATTCTAGATCTACGGCACTATTCCCGTTTCTCGGTACCTTATGATCTGATATTCCCTTTGGTGCCTCCTCAAAAATACTCAACCTGTTAGACCTGGTTGACAAGACAAAGCCCTGTTCTTCTTTATTTATTTTTTTATTTCATTAAAATCAGAACACGTTAGATCTGCTTGCCTTTTTTCTAGAATTTTAGGACGATGAATAGAAATGACTGCCTAGCGACTGAATCTATTCGACCTGCTTGATTCATTCCTCATTCATACGTACCTTATAAGACCCGGTTTGTATAATTCTAATGGTTTAAGTTAAAGCCTGAACCTGCTTGAGCTGGTTGAACAATTCCCTTTCATACCTGATAAGACCCAATATTTTTTTTCATTTGTTCTGAATGAATTGAGAATCCATTATTCGATGCCCTGTTAGCATAATGACAATTTATATCTGTCATAAAATTGTTATGGATAAATATTTTCTTACGAAATTAGGCAACATGGTAGATCATGCATTTTTACAATGCTTAATTATTTGCTTATTTCAATATCTGAGGTAAAATGGTGATTTTGAGCAATAAAAGTATGTCATTTGCATTTCATCGCCAGAATCTATTATGCGCAGGTCCACCCCTTAATATATAACGGTTTCTGGATAATATTTCCTAAGGCTATAGAGTGAATACATATTGTCTTGTGTGCCAATAACGGTCAACGCATTGATTTCATGTCACTTGTCCGAGGGTTCAATTGTTCGCCGGTTCACCTGTCCGATGGTTCAAACCCACTCGGCAAAGGTGCGTCATAATCACGTCCTTTTGACGTAATTTATGCACGTCCTTTCTTGGTCCTACATTGAGCCCAGGTGTAATTTTGGCGGACGTAATTTAAAGACGTCACTTCGCCGTCAATATCTGACCCCAAAGGACGTGCAGTTAAAGACGTCCGTTTAGACCTAAAATGCAACGTCCTTAAGTCGTCCGCATGTCGCCGTTAATAAATGTTTTTAGAACGTCATTTTCTGACGTTATTTAAATTGCTCGCACATTTTTATTCAAAAATCTAAAATACATTTTACATAAATATTAATAATATACATTTTTGGCGAAAATGATAGATATTCAACTGAACCATCTTATTCGGATTTGAAAACGACACATTTCGAGGTGAAAGGTGTCGAAAATGCAAATTTCCATTTTTTCGAGGGGTATTCGCAATGTGATTTATCAGTAAGTTCAATCCGTAAGCTGGTCCTTAACTGGGGTCGTAGCAACGTCGAATCACGTCCCGGCCAGGATGCAATGTCATTACAACGTCATATTGCGACGTAAATGGTACGTCATATTTACAACGTCATAAGGACGACTTTAATCACACGTAATCACGGCGTCTTATTGACGACGTTGTGCGGACGTGTTAATACGCCACGTCGTTAAGATACGTCCGTAAGACGTCATTTAAAGGGATGTGATGAGACGTCTACTTTTTTACATTGTAAGTACGTCCTATTTGCGTCGCGGACGTCGGGACGTAAAACTACGTGATCAGGACGTTCTTAGGAGGTTGTTTGCCGAGTGGGAATGTACAAGGGTTCACCTGCCCGAGGGTTCAATTGTACAAGGGTTCACCTGTCCGAGGGTTCAGTTGTCCGTGGATTCACCTGAGGGTTAAATTGTCCGTGGGTTCACCTGTCAGAGGGTTCAATAGTCGTATGATTCAATTGTCCGAAGATTCATTTGTCCGGATGTTCTTTTGTCCGCGGGTTCACATGTCCGCGGGTTAGACTGTCCGAGGGTTTATCTGTCCGAGGGTTCACTTATCCGACAGTTTTTAAGTTTTAAAGCTCCAAATTAACACATCTACTCCTGTTGTACCCCGAAAAAGCCCTGCCTGCCCCCTCCCCCAGGAGTGCGAGGTGGATTAATCCCGAACTTGATAATACTTGGTCGAACCATTCTCTATTAACTTTATTGGTAAACTTAATCTTTTTAAAAAAGATTTTACTTTGATTTTGTTAAAGGTCTGGACCTGCTAAGACTGGTTTGCCGAAGAACTGCTTATCCAATGCAACTTGCGATTCAGAATCGCTTATTGTATATAATCAAGGCCTAATAGTTGTTCAATATGTTCCCTATGCCATGTCTTCGTTTCTTTCTTAGCCATAAACCGTGCGACGTGCGATTAAGAATAACTTATTTTATATAATCAATGCCTTAGGCCGCGTTCACCCATTCCGAAAAAAATATTCAAAACACAAGTTATGCGCTTTTAAGTCAAAGCCCCTTTTGGTATAAAAACATAGCAGTTTATCCCTTCTGTTCATCCGAAAAGCGTATAATATTTTGCGCTTTTATTTCCTGTGAACGCGCCTTTATGATTATTCTGCGCAGACTACCCTACTCGTGCCCTTTGTTTCCTTTTCAGGCTTGAACCTGCTCGATCTGGTGGACCGGTTCCGCGACTCTGAAGATGAGGAACTGCTTATTCAATGCGACGTGTTTTTCGATGAGAAGCAAAATGATGACGATGAACTTGGCTTGGAAAACCAAATGATCGACATTAATAGTCACCAGCAAGTGTTCAATGCAGTCTTTCAAAAGGTGAGAGTTATACATATCTTAAGAAGGAATCATACTCGAAGAGTCCTAACAAATTTTTTTCGCGGGAACGGGATTGATTGAATAGCTAATGCCCGAGCCCGAATACTCCAAGGCGAGAAAACCAAATGATCGACATCAATAGTTACCAGCAAGTGTTCAATGCAGTCTTTCAAAAGGTAGGGCTGTATTAAAGCGAACAAAAAGGGTACATAAATTCGTTCGTATTGAGTCTAAGAGCAAGTAAATCATGAGTTTTGGATGAGTTTTGATGATCCCATTATGACCTTGCTGAGTGACTACGCTGTGTCGACAGGGTATTACATCAAGGACATCCCATGACACATTTCTTTAAAAGCGTTATAAATGTCACACAGTCGTGCTTTATAAAGATATTTGAAATATATTTGTGATTTATGATTTTTTTATATATATATTTGAATTTTACATTAAACTCACACAAACACCCGCTCTCATTTGGCTTCATTTGTACTTGTCTTTTTAATAACAACATACAATTAAAGGTGACTGTTCATTTGTCCGAAGGTTCATATGTCCGAAGGTTCATCTGTCCGAAGGTTCATCTGTCCGAAGGTTCATCTGTCCGAAGGTTCATCTGTCCGAAGGTTCACTTGTCCGAATGATTAAAAATCAAGAAAATACTACGGGACATAGTCGTATGAAAACCCTCCAGCCAAACCCCCCACCATCCCGCACCCCCTTGCCCCAAATCCTATAAAGATATGTGAGAGATAAGAAAATAAGAAATTAAACGAATATAGACGTAAGATAACGAACTACACTTTTTTCATGTCTACATTTGAGATCTATGGCTTGAATTTGATAATGCCACTTGAACAATTAAATGATATGTGAGAAAAAGTTAAAATCCCAGTTAAAGTTGTCCGAATGATTGAAAATCAAGAAAATATAAAATAAATGATATGTGAGAAATAGTTAAAATCCTGGTTAAAAAAAACAAACAAACATTACTTCTATCATATGAAATTGACTATTGTAGAAATTACTATTTTTAACAACAGACAAATCTATACGAATTTTAACAAATTTTACTGTGATTGAATCAACATGAGTTTGTCATATAAATTGCCTTGGAGAACGCTTCAAACTTCATGGAGAATTCCATGGATGACGTGCACCATTCAATATATTTTCATACGGTCACATTGGAGGTTTTTTTTTAGATTTTTCTAAGCAAACTATGTCTTTCGATGTATTCCGTAAGAGAAAATAAAAAAGTTAATTCACTGCCAACACTAACGATAAGATGACTAGGACTGTGTATACATCTTCAATACCAAACTAATGATGTAGAATGCAATCAAGGACCATCGCTAATTCCGACTCTTTAAATTGTTTAACAAACCTAGAAATAATGCGGTTATTACGATGAACTTGAGCTGTCATTGAAATATTCCCACTCGACCGTATCTCGTGGTTAATAATTCTCATACAACCCGCGTATACATGTATTGTAATAACTTATAATTCGTGCTTTCATATACAGTAAACGCGGTTCATAAGTTGACAACCGCACGCCCGCACGCCTGCAAGCCCACACGCCCGCACGCTTAAAACACTCTACGCTTAAATCCAAACTTGCCCACGCTTAATTCCTAGCGTGCGCACGCCCGCACGATGTCAACTTATAAACCGCGATTACTGTCCGCCATGTTTCCAATTTAATTAATCTTTTTTACGTTTTGCGATATGAGCTATTAATTTGACCAGCAAGATAAAAGAAAAGACTAACGTAACATGACTTAACGTGCGCCATGACGTCTTTATTCAGGAATACCCAACAAATGAGTTTTAGAAGTTGGTTCAATATGACTATTTTTTTCCCGAAACAGATTCGTGTAGTGTAGCTTAATAAGCAGAAATATTATTCTTCGAAATAAAAACTTTATTCTTTCTTTACTATCTGGTAAAAACCCAAAATTCGCTGTCAGCAATTGCTTCAAGCAAGAATAGATATTTCACAAAATAAATATCTTGGTACTCCTGTTAATTTTTTTGGTGTGTGGGTGAACCCAAATAACGTTTAACATAAGTGAAATAATTGATGAGAAAATTGGTTTTCATTTTTTTGGAATTATTTGTAACATTCGGACAAGTGAACCTTCGGACAGATGAACCTTCGGACAGATGAACCTTCGGACAGATGACCCTTCGGACAGATGAACCTTCGGACAGATGAACCTTCGGACAAATGACCTGGAACCCAATTAAAAAGTAAATTTATATCTTGTGTTTGGTTACATAAAAAACATCAGGAAGCAATAAGTTAATTGATAAATCAGCGTATATGATGAACCCATGAATATCATTAGCTCTCATTTTATCGCCAACATTAATCTTTCTTCGTTTTATATCTAATAAATAAGCATCTTAATTTATTCAAGGTATCCGACACCCCACAAGCGTGTAATCTGCTCTCGGTTCTACAATGCATGCTTCAGATTGATGAAGATGACGCCGAAAGGTATAGACTTAATCCGCGTTCACCCAAAATAGCCAAAAAAAAACAAATAGTTTATTTTACACCAATTTTACTTGAAGAAAAAGTGCATAATTCAAACAAACAAATATCGTGTTTTTTTTTTTCTTCAAGTGAAATTGTTGTAAAACATGTAACAAACACGTTTAGAGTTTTTCTTTTTTGCCTGTTTCTGGTGAACGCTCCTTAAGTGATATAAATCTGATAAGCTAATTTGCATATTCGATTTGACACCGAAAGGTACCAAAATAAGGGCATAGCCACATGGGAAGCTTTTTCGAGATAGTTATCCCTGATATCTATGTTTTCCAACGTATTCATTAATGGAAAAAGTACGTGAAGCATGAATTGTGAAACACGGAATTGCTTGTGGAAAAAGCTTCCATTGTGGCTAGGCCCTTAGTAATATAACACATCCTAAGATAATTTGCATAATAAATGGGACACCGAAAGGTACAGATTAAGTTATATTCTACATGTAAATGAGCTTTTATTATATGATAAATTGTATATTAAATGTTGTGCCAAAATAAAGTATTCAAAACAATTAACGCCCCTGGTTTTTATGTGCTTATAACTTTTTATGTAGGCAATGTAACAAAAGGATTTTTTTACAACATCATCATCAATCTATTGTTGAACAGTACTTAAAAGAAAATTATTAAATTCCAATAGACTAGACAATAAAGGCCCAATATGTTGGACCAGGGCCATTTGAGATTATCACATTCAATAAGACACTGCGAAAAATGTACCAATCAAGCTGTTGTTTTCAACATTATGGGCATAGTCTATACATGTCTTTTAAGAGTCTATTCAAATCAAAATCTTACTTAATGTCTTAAAAACAATGTCACATTTTTCAAATCAAGATCGGGCAATGATAATCGGCTAGCTCCAGAGGGGTGCATCTGCCAGAGAAGTTGCGATCGCTTTTAACGTGAATAGGAGAACACTCAATAGACTCTAAGCCAAATTTGAAGAAACAGAAGACGTTAAGAATCGGCCCCGAAGTGGTCGTCCTAGGTCAACCACGACACGTAAGGACCGATGGATGAAGACGCAGGCAGCGCGAGAAAGAAGGATACTCGCGACCACCCGGCATTCCATGTGCTGGGGCCATATAGGCTCGGGTTTCATTTTGGCTGACGATTACGCTAGGCCAAATAGGGCGGGCTCGCTTTGTGGACGATTTCTTAAATGCAGAGAGCATAGAACGGATGAATTGGCCTGCAAAGAGTCCAGATCTCAATCCGATTGAGAACGTCTGGGCTCTCATTAAGAAGAAAGTGGCCGAGCGCGTCAATCCAAGGACAAATTTGTGCGAATTGCGTAGAATTGTTGTGGAGGAATGGAATGTAATTCCTCAAGCGGTCATCAACAAATGCATGACCTCTATGCGCAAACGAACGGCACAGTGTGTCAGATACATGGGCGGCCTGATCGACTACTAAGTTTTGTGAAAATTGTTTTTCCACCTGTCAGGTTATCGGATTATTTTGTGGATTTTGTATGATTGTTCAATCAGCATAAATGAAATATTCTAAATAAAGAGTAAGTAAACCTGAATATGTGAAGTTTTCATTCAAATGTGTTGGTTCAATAAAAAGTTTTGAACACTTTAGTCTAACGTCTTGAATTATGCGCAGAATTGTATCGTTATTGTCACGTATAACAATTATATATGTAGATTATGTAGGTGGTGCGGAATTAATGTTTAAAAGATTGGACGGGTGTAAGAAAAATCTAACTGTCATATATCATTTTTGAAATATATATTGTCTTTATTTTATTTCATTTTAGATGGCTTTCTTCAGAAAATGGATCATTGTAAATCCTAAAATAATGAGACAAAAAATGAGACAAAGGCTCAGACAAAGGGTCAAAAGACTTGAGGACGCTGTTGCAATTTTGCGGTTGTTATTTTGTAATAGTTTACACAAATAAACATGTAAAACATTCTATTTAACTTTTATTTAATATCGCTTTCTTTTCGCAGCGACGTCATATGGAAATCGCTAGAAGACGCCCTCAGTACAAAGTTCTTTGCACACATCGCATTATTTCATATTCATTTCATTGTTTTTTATTCGCAGCGACGTGATTTGGAAATCTCTAGAAGACGCAGTTCGCAAAATCGTTTACATTGGCAAGCCCATCGAGGACATAGAAGAACAAGTGTTGACGGCGAGAAGAAGTCGCGCGAGTACAATGCGAACAGAGGCGGATGAAGCAGCGAATGATTCGCTCAATGACAGTGATAAAAGTATGTGTATCCCAGTAAACACAGAACTTGTTTAACGATTATTTGTATTTTATTAAGTTTTTTTTAGACGCGGAAAATTTGTTTCTTGTTAACTGGGTGTAGCTGACAAAAATAATTCTATGTTAAAGCATTTAAAATTGCCTCATAATGTAAATACAGTTGGTAAAATGGTACCAATCAATTATTGTTTTAGGAATTGTAACCCAGAAAACCTCGTTTCTGTCAAGCCAAATTACAATTAATTCCATTATTGTGCACCATGTTGTTTTATTGTTGAATAAATTTAACTGATCAACATTTTTTTTTGATAAAATGATAATATCAACAGTGTAAGACAATCTTTGTTCATATATTTTCTGTGGTCGCCCCATAATCAAAGCTGTCATTAAAATCATATGATTATTTCCAGGTATGAAACACAATCTCTCGAAACAATCCATGGACAGTGACACGTCATCATCGACTGACGCCCAGGATCGCGTCAAACAACTCCAAACCCGTTTATCGCAACTTCGCCTAACGCCTCAGGCGTCTCTTGACTCATCCGATGATTTCGTAACGCCCCCTTCTACGCCAGCTACGTCTTTGGTGCAACAAAGCAAGGACGGGGTCGTTATAAAGAAACATATTGGTGCTGCTTCAATGACTGAAGGTGCTTTAATGGCTTCCACTGTGTCACCGCTTGCAACTACCGGTGCTATATCTAGTCAGTCTAATCAAACAACAGATGATGTAAAATCTACCGAAACGCCATCAATAGACAATACAAGGGCACAAGATACAGAACACGAAGTGGTTGAGGAAAATGTTATCATGGCACAATCAAGTACATCCCTTTCGGCTGCCGCGCCAATACCAGCACCCCCTCCTCCCCCACCTTTACTTGGAGGTGCTGAACCGATGGTTGCTCCTGATGAACCATTGTCGGCATCCCAACCGGAAATCCAAGCGCTTCAAACTCAGCCAATACAAACATGTGTTCCAGTTCCTCCCCCACCACCCCCTCCTCCCCCTCCATTTCCTGGTCTGATTGAGACAGAGCAGACCGAATATATTTATACACGTCCTCCATGTCCTATGCAAGGAATTCCACCTCCTCCCCCATTACCCGGTATGGCGGGAATACCCCCTGCCCCGCAACCCCCCGGAATTCCAGGTGCATCCCCTCCACCACCCCCACTCCCTGGTATGGGAGGAATACCCCCGCCACCTCCTC
>LQRL01043558.1:0-15165 GCA_001703475.1 Hydroides elegans
CATCATTTTATTACCCCCATTAAGCAGGCACTCGGTCCCGTTAACAAAGTGATTTACAATGCACTGAAAAATCAGCGAATAAATATCACTTTGTTACATTAGACTTTGTGATGAACGCTGCTATGTCACATTAACCTTGACCCAACGAAATAGACAGATTTGCATCCTTCACACAGTGTGATGATAGTATAGAAGAGTACCTACTTTACGAGCTGTTCCCCATGAAATATGTTCCCCACAGAATTCCAAATGGCTTGGAGATTTTGAGGAAAAAAACGTTCTAGCTTGGAGGTTTGAACACATTGAGAAACACCTTTTTGATTATTTCTTAATTTTCGTAAGATGTAGTGAGAATAATAACTTCTAAATTTAAAGAACTTGGCTGCAATTGTCTAATTTGCATTGCTTTGTTATCTATGAACGGTATTTAAGCTATATTCGATTTCTGTTTCCGGCTGGCTAGAAAACGAAAAACAGCCCAACTGGCTTGGAAAAAAGTGAACACCTTTTTGCAAAATTTTAATGTTCAAAAGCCATTATTTTATGGTTGTTCGTAATTGTAATGTTGTTTTAAAGTGATTTTACAACTGTTTGAAAAATGCATCGTGGGGTGCCCTCAGTATAGGATGTTGAACCTTACAATTTATATAAATAGAAAAAATGTCACTTAAGAAACCGCAATTATCAATTAGGGCCAGGCCACACAGGCAGCTTTTTAATGCATTTCTTCGCTATCCAATGTTTTCCAATGCATTCTTTTCGGAAACTAAAAAACGCCGATTTTTGTTTCTAATTTGAAAAAAAAAACAGGTGCGTTTTTGTATTTTTGAAGTAATTAAACACAATTTTGAATTCGCTTCCCATGCGGATGGTTCCTGATTGACAGAATTTGTAGTTTTTTTTAGATAGACATATGTTTATAACGGTATCCGCCCAAAAAGTTTCCGCCCAAAAAGTTTCCGGCCATAAAGTTTCCAAAACTTTGACAACATGGGACAGAAAGTTTCCATCCTAAATTGTGCTTAAATATACAACTTGTGCTAAATAAAGTTTATTTCCCATTTGCTTTCGACACTACAACACTGTTTATAAAATAATTTTAAAAAATGATAATGTTCATTATCTTTATTTAGATAGTTTTGACTAGAAACTTTTTGTCCTATGTTGTCAATTTTGGAAACTTTATGGCCGGAAACTTTTTGGGCGGAAACTTTTTGGGCCGGATTCGTTTATAACGTTTATTTTAATTAAATACCGATACATATTATAAATTATTGATAAAATATGGTGTATTGTTTGTACAATAAACAGGTGATGTGCCCCAAAAAAATATTTAAACAACTAGACCACAATGAGGCCCGATCCCCCGTCTAGCAAACAATTTTTTCAGGTGTAAATGTTACCGCCAATCTGTGAAAACCGCGTATGTCTACAGTCAATGTCAACATACGCTGGTTCACTCAGCGCATGTCGACATAATCTGGAATAGTTCAGGCTATGTTGACATACGCTGAAAAAAAGACTCGAAAAAATACATAGATTGACTAAACTGGTTCTCGATGATAATCTGAGCAATAAACAATGAGCAATGCGTTCATTGTATTAAAGAATATAATGGTTATGCATTATGTTTCAGTGTGCTATTTTATGAGTTGAGCTCAAACAATGGATTAATGATATTTGTAGTACAATAAATGCTAAGTAATAGAATTAGGGTTGAGAACGATACAATGGCATATTCGCTTTGTCTAGCTTGAAGGCATATGATTCTTTAAACATACATTCAGATTTTAAATATATATGAAATTTTATTTTTAAAAGAGGTAAAATAATTGAATAACCTACCATTTGACGTAAAAATATTGGTAGAAAAGTCATTGTTTATATTTTTAATAAACGATGGTTTCAGAAAATTCTATATAAAATAACGGTAAACTGAATTTTACCTCTATTATTTCTTATGTTTTAGATTGTTTGATGTTTGAATCTTTAAGTAACATAAGTGAATAACAAGTTTGATTTTTATTTCAAAGTTTAATCATCATTGTTTTGAGTCGATAATATATTCCGATTTTAAACATTATACATTTATTTAACAAATAAACTTGAATTAACTAAACCTTTCACAACCCTAATCCTATTGTTATGCTTTGATTATACCACAAATATCATTAATCCATTGTTTCAGTCCAACTCAAAAAATAGCACACTGAAACATAATCCATATCTATTATATTCCTAAACAAAATTAGGGCATTGCTCACTGCCCATTGCTCAAATAATCTCCGAGAAACATTTTAGTCAATCTGTTTAATTTTTGGAGCCTTTTTCAGCGTATGTCAACATTGCCTGAACATTTTCAGATTATGTCGACATACGCTGATTGAACCAGCGTATGTCGACATTGCCTAAACAATTCAGCGTATGTATACATACGCGGTTTTCACAGATTGACGGTAACATTTAGATTTCAGTTTCATCCGATTTCGCACTGACATTTGATAGATCTTTCACAGAATCCCAAATTCATCAAGTTCAGACCCCCTTTACTTCGACATAATTTGGTCGATCAAACTGAAACCTCGACGTTGCACACCTACAATATAAATTCATTCACTGTGCGAAGTTTCAGAACCCTAGGGCAAGGGCTTCATACAAAAGTGCCGCGTACAGAGTGTCATATACGTATCCAAAATTGTCCCGAATACAGTTAAGTTCAGACCCCCGTATTTTAGACATTTTTGGTCGATCAAACGGAACCTCAACGTTGCACATTTATGATATAAATTCATTCACTGTGTGAAGTTTCATAACCCTAGGACAAGGGCTTCATACAAAAGTGCCGCGTACAAAGTGTTATACAAATATCAAAAAATATTCCAAATACATCTAAGTTCAGACCCCCGTAATTTCGACATATTTTGGTCGATCAAACTGACACCTCGACGTCGCACACTTCCTATATTGGTTCTCTTTGAATGCCAAATTGGACTTGAATGGGTCCAGTGGTTTAGGATATCGTGCGCTTACAAACTCATGCCTAAGTACCAAAATGCGGGAATTTTCTAAGTTTTGGAAAATATGGAAATTTTGGTCCAAAATCAAAATCAACACACCTCCTATATTGGTTCTCTTTTGATGCCAGATCGTAATCATGGCGGCCCAGTGGTTTAAGAGCTATGACGCGTACAAACTTAGCGTGACGGACAACAAGACAGACGGACAGACGGAAAAGCTGAAACCTAGTCTATATCCCTCCGTTACACAGGGGATAATTATCAGTTGCATAATATGACAGCGTCAACTGAATTCGAACATAATTATTTCGGTCAAGGTTTTTGCAACATTTATCAATTAGCTGCAGTAAACGTAAGTTATCAAAATTGATGTTTTTGCCCAATTTCGTTACAGTCATTATAGAAATTAAATATAAGTCCTCGATTACATAAAACTGGCGATTCTAAATCCCAAGTTGCAATTTTCATTGTTTTATTTTTTTGCGGGACAAAGAAAACAGTGTAAAAAGCAGCCTGAGAAAGTTTATGTCAATACAGAATCTTTTCTGACCTCATTGTTTCACGTGGTTGGTCGTGTGTTTTGTTTATATTTGAATCTTTTTTAATCGGTATTTTAACTTTGTTTCTCAATTTATCAACACAAGATAAATAGACTACATGTATTTGGAAATGATTTTATTTAGCACTTGAAGTTGGCATTCTAACCCAAATACACCAATTTTATTAGAACACTCTGAATGTTGCCAATGCTGTTTAATTATACGATGGATTCAATGTTCTTTTTAGGGTCTTAAAGTGAAGGACACATCACGATCCATTTCAAAAATATTTCTATTGACTTTAAGCAATTAAACAAATGCGAGCAACAACAAATATCTTTTCGAGCATATTAACATTTTTGCAAATATGTGTTTTTCTAGCCAGCTTGTAACAGAAAAGAAACACATTTTTTTTCGAAACTATGAATAGTTAAATTTAACTTGATTTCAAATTATTTGTTAAATAATGAATAACAGTTGACTAGATAATCTCAGGTTATTCCAATCAAATTCAATAAGTTTCATCATTGCTTATTACGATGATAAATATACCATCAAAAGATGTCTCTCAAGTCCCCAAGCATAAAAGTATTTTATCAAATTTTCAAGGCAGCTCGTATTTTCTTGGAACACCTTTTGTGAGAAACAGCTCGTGAGGTGCAATCTTTAAGGTACTAAATCACACTGTCGTTCAGTGTTGCCAATGTATTTTTTGGCTTTCGCGGGTTGCTTGTTTTTCGCTTGTTTTCGGAACTTAATTGTTTTTTTTTTTGTTTTTTTTTGCTATATTTTCTTTATACATTTTTGTACTTAATAGTGATTTTGACGGTGAAAAGTGATATTTTTTAAGATTAAAATGTGTCGCTTGTTTTTCGCAGTTTTCGCTTGTTTTCAGCGAATTGTTCGCTTTTTTTTTTCATCGCCAGAGTTTGCAACACTGCTGTCATTACATGTCCTTGTTTTAAAGAATGTTAACGTAACAAGCCGACATTTTTCAACACACAAACTCACATGGATTCAAATGTGCGATAAACTTTCATTAATCCACTTAACCACTCAAGATTATCATAAGCCGTAAATGATATACTAGATTCTACCTCGAATTTGAGGCTATATGTGAACAAAGGCAATATCCATACACTCTTGAAAGTACAAGTGAAATAGTCAAAATATTAGTGGGAATACTTTGCATTAAGTACAAGTTTTTTTAAAGAAAATATCATGTCTATATTAAGCGAGGAAGAAAAGTTAGACTTGATACAAAAAGCTAAGGATTATGATTATATTCGCTTTAGTTGGCCGGACCTCAACGGAATAACTCGCGGGAAAACTGTGATTGGGCGATACGCGGAGAATGCAATAAGAAATGGAATATCAGCATTTCCCGGTAAGTAGAATTCTACTAGACCTAAGTTATAACTTTGTATTGAAAAATGATATAGGCTACTGTGATATATAAAACAATACAGAATTCAATACATTCTGGAAAGATAACCTTTTTTTGTTATGTAAACAAAGTTTGTTGGTGTCATTTTCTGATGACGTTTATTTAGTTTCAATATATTGTTTACGTAATCCATATTTATAATCGCTGCCACATAGATAAACAGGCTTATAAATGCAACTTTCGGAATACATGTATTCCGAAAGTTGAAAATTTACATCTACTCGTCTTGAAATGACGATGCATGGATTTATTCTTTGAAAACCCGTTAGTTTGAGTCATGTACAGTTATATAGTCTAATGCATGTTTGTTTTCGTTTAGGCATCAATATGTGCTTGTGAATGTTGTCTTAACATTGTCCATTACGTAATCGTGTAATAATTTGGATGCCATAATGTATGTTATATATCTGTAACGCGAAACCGCCGTTTGATGTGTGTAGTGTAACTGCACATGCATGGATAAATACTTTCAATATATTCAAAAATGATTCGTATTTTCACCAGGAATCCTGACATTCAGCCCTCGCTGCGACCTAACCGACCTGCCTGTATTTCGCGACAGCGGTTACGGCAATTGCAATTATGTGCCTGCTACCAAGATCTATGACCTAGCGTGGGCTAGTAAAACCGAATACAAAATCGGCAAAATCATCTGTGAAGCATTCTGGGAAGATGGTACACCGATTATCGCTCATCCGAGAACGGCGGCAAAACGCCAAATAGAAAGATTGGATGCAATGGGGTTCAAGCTGTATTCAGCTTTCGAAGTGGAGTTTTTCGTTGTTGATGCCTACTCGTTGAAACCGGTGTTTGACGGTTTACATTTCGGTATTGATTTGAAACTGAGTGAGCAGTCCAAATGGTTCTATGATCTGGAGAAACAGCTAGCGAGTCTCAATATCAATATTGAAGCGATACACGCCGAATACGGGCCCGGTCAATTCGAATTTAGCATGATCCCGAAATATGGCCTTGATGTGTTCGATGACATATTTCTCATGAAAGATGCAATGAAAGAAATTCTACTGGAACACGGCGTTAAACCAACGTTCATGACCCGTCCCTTCGCAAGCGAGGGATGTTCTTCCGGTTTCCATTTCAACCACAGCCTATGGAATAAAAACGGGGAAAGCGCATTCTATGATGCATCGAAACCCCTCAACATGTCCGATACGTATCGATACTGGATCGGTGGCCTTATCAAACACATGGATCCACTCGCAGTGCTATGTAGCCCGACACCTAACTGCTATCGTCGATTAGGTCAACCATGGGCACCAGGAAAGGCTGACTGGGGAATCGATAACCGTCTGACCGCATTGCGCGTTAAAACGTCCAGTCCAAACGGAAGCTACATCGAAAACCGCTTACCCAGTTCAGCCTGTAATCCATATATCGTAGCTGCGGCAACAATCGCAGCCGGGCTGGACGGAATTGAAAACAAGATAGAACCACCGGAAATGGGCCTTCAAGACTCGAGCCCCGCTATACCGCCCTATGAAGATTGTGTCAAGGCCTTACAAGAGGATAAGGTTTTGGTTGAAGCGCTTGGGAAGGAGTTCGTTGAATGGTGGGTTGCAATGAAAAAGCATGAGATCAAGCGGTACGCAGGGATTACATTGGATAGTCTTAAAGAGGAGGAATTAGCGAAAGAGAGAAAAGATTACTTTGATCAAATATAGATTATTGCCACAAGGCCGGCCTTTTTTATATTTCGCAATTTGTGGACTTTCGATCATATATAGTTAAGTGCTATCAATGCGTTTTTTCAACAACTTCTAAGTTTATGATAAGAGCTGTGGCTGTAATCACATTGACATTTAGAAGACATGTGTCGCGTCTCAAGACAACTTGCATGAAACAGTTGTACTTTTCTTGGTATTGAAATAATATGCATATACCTTAGATATGTTTCATTAAAAACATTGTCTAAATAGGATACACAATAAAGGTATACATGTATATCATGAAATATATTTCTATGGCCGTTATCATGCCAAACAAAAGCTAAAAGATAATGCAAAAACGCCCGTATTTTGCGTGAACAGAAGAGATAAATTGCTATGATTTTATACTAAAGTGGCTTTCGAGCTTTCAGTTTTCGAGCTTTTATTTTCGGGCTTATTTTTGTTTGTGTGAACGCGCTTTTACATGTTAACTTGAGTGACTGGATGTTTCATTCAGTAAAAGTGCGTGGCTACAATAATTCGCTATTCATATCGCCAGGGGTTATATATTTTTACTGTTTCTCCTCGTTCATGAACGTTCAAGAAATGATATCCTTATTTTCTGGTTCATTTTATTCGTATAAAAAGAGTAGAATTTTATGTTTGAATGTGGGATCTTATCTTTTTTTCATCAAAACACAAACTTTAGTTTGGCCGTGTGCATGCAAACAAAAAAGCCCGAAATAAATGCTCGAAAAACATAAGCTCGAAAGCAACTCTTGTAACATACCAATTTATTCCTTCGGTTCACGCGATTATCGCATTTTTCATCCTTTTCGCGCTTTTATTTTGCGTAAATGGTAAATGGGCCTTATGTTCATTGAATATTGATAAAATTACTATTTTCATGTTGTATCAACTTTCTTGGGCAATATTTCTCGGACATATTAATAAGTTACACCCAGTTCAACTTTTCACTAAGTACTGAACTTTCGATTTTTGTAAATCAAAATTGAAATTACAAACATAGTCTGGCAAAAACAATCGTGAATGGCACGTAGACTTCAAATGCTGAGTAACTTTGTTGGAACAGCAGTTACAACAAAAAATAAAGCATCAAAGAGTCAAATGGAAAATATAATGCGATCGAAAATTGTTTTGTTTGCGTTCTATTCTTTTTGAATTATGGGTTTGATGCTTTGTGCTAAAAGCCGTAACAGTACAATCTCATATGCATACAAAACATAGATGCAGAAACATAAGGGATATAGAAGTCTAAGGGTATGATCAGCGGCCAGTGAGATATTGAACAGTGATCTTTTGATATTTGTTAATTAGAAATTAAATTAATTAACACCAGTCGACTAAAAACAATCGTGAATGACACATAATGCTGAATTAATACCATTTATTCTTTTTTTTTTCAAAATGGTAATTCATAATGATTGTTATAACATCATTGACAAAAAAATATTTTAAAAATCAGAGAAAAAGTCATATGGAAATAATTATGCGAACTGAAATTCCTTTAAGTGGCGATCGCGCTGTTGCGAAATTTTCTGAAATCACAGCGAAATTCAAACAAAATATAGTCAAACCAATATCGCTGGGTTTACTATATATTTTCTGTGCGGTTTCAGAAGATTTCGTAGCTCCGCGACCGAAACTTTATTTCTTTTTATATTTTTATCTATTGTTGCATGATACTCTAACCATTTATACTCTTTTCAAATTATTGGTTTGATGATTCCACCGATATCTTTTTGTTAAAAGCAGCAACAATACAAGTCTATATACACACACCTACATGCCGAAAAACATGATATTATGGTACAAATTTCGGCAAGCGAAATGTTTAGAATACGATGCGAAAACTAAAAGATAACATAGCAATTTATTTATCGCCAGCTATATTTATTTGACTATATTTTGTTCCATTTTGTTCTGTGATTTCTTCCGTACCATGGAACGGTTGGAAATTTTGCAGAAGAGAGATAAATCTATCATCTTAAATTTATATTTTTGTCGCGCGATTAATTTTGTAATGAAATAAACAAATATTGAAGCATATATTCGTTATTGTTGAATTCAACTTCTTAATATGTGAATAACATATTACTGTACAAAGACACAAGAACCGCCCCTATTTAAACACAAAAGACCGTCCAGGTAGAAAAGGAACAGTCCTATAAATCGGAACGTTCTGAAAAATAAGGACGTTTTCCATCCTGTTTAATACTCATAACTACGTCAGCAATGTTGCGCAATGCGGTATTTGTCATGAAAAATAATAATTTAAAAAGTTCGATTATATCATGCTTTTTCTATCGTGTATCAATTTTCAACCTCATTAGAGGCCTTATCATTATGTTGCACAGTGCGAAATATTGCACTTCATAAAATTATGATGCTACAGATCATTCACCTTTCATATAGAAGTCTATATCCTGTTGATGCAATTTCTTCTGAAAGTTTTGGGATCAGAAAGAAATACATGACACTTTTTTTTGGGGGGGGGGGTGGTCAAAGGCGGAATAAGATTAAGTTTATCAAGTTCCAAGAAAACGTGTCATTTTGACGTACAACTTCCGTCCCACAAGGCACAGAATGAAAAATACTGACGTTTACAGGACGACTTTTTCACTTCACTCCTTTAAACAACTTTCGGACGCGTTTTGGCTTGGTTGTAAGGAATAGGGGTCCATAGAGTCCATAAAACGCCTGGATGTTGTATCACATATAGAACAAACATGAGGTGTAAGAATCATTGATGTGGGACAAAATAATTATGTTTTAGATGTCCAGCGACGTCTCAAATAATTGGAATGGTTAATGGAATTGTGAAAAACAAGTCATGTCGCCATTTCTTTCCTATAAAAATATGTGCGTGTCATATCGATGCAAAAACATATATCCTTCATAGATTTGTATTTGAAGGTAGCTTGACCCTAAGGCCGAGGTTACAAAGAGCTTTTTAAAAAGCAAGCAGTTATTCACGCGAGCTTTTTTAGTGGTTACACTGGAGGAAAAAGAAGCGAAAAGGCTTAAAAATCGAGGTTTTTTTCTCCAGTTTCCCTCCAGTATTTCATAAGGAGTTCAGGGACATGTATGGTGTCAAACAAACTCAAATGAAGCTCATAATTGTAAAATTGGTGTTTTAAAAAGCCACTTTTTCCCCGCTAGCAGTTTTTTCCGCTGGCTTTTTCCTCTGTGTTATAGCAAGATTGTCGTGAAAATCGCAGTGTAACCACTTTTGACAGAAAAAATGCTCGCGTGAAAAACAGCTGTTGCTTTGTTTGACACAAATTTCTATAAAGAAAATAGAGGACTAATAGAGGACAACATAGAGGACAAATCCTCGACCTGAAAAACAGCTAGCTCTGTGTAACCGCGGCCTTAGAAATTGGATATCAGTCAAGATACAATATACCAAAAAACGTGTGTAGGAGGCATACAAAGACGTGTTTGGACGAACCTTTCCTAACCGGGAATCATCGTCACTTTGCAAAAAAAGCATTTATCCTGCACCCGAAGAAATGTTTTGCAACAAATATGTGGACTTTATTTTATAATTTCATAAAAGAAAATATCAAATATTCTAATTAGGTTGTTTCATATGGACCTTCACCTGTCTAGCAGGCGTTATGGAATTTAAATGCATTTTTATTATAATTATAGACTTGATAGGAATATCAAATGAAAACGTTCATTCACTATAAAAATGTAGTTTCAAAATTATTTAAAATAATAGCAATTTAAAATATGATCAATTTATCAATTGAATATTTTACAAAACGTTTCTGTATAAGAAGGACTTTATAATCCATTTTGTAAATGATGTTTCTCCTAGTTTTCATAAGAAACATCGCTTGATGCGCTTTTTCCGTTCATTGATTCTTTGATTCAATTACTTGATGGTTTTTATTTTCTTTCATGAAGTTGCATAAACTGGCTATATAACTGTTGCACTTGTTACTTTGGACTAGCTAAAGTAACAACCATGTCGATTTTAAGTGAATTTGAAAAAGAAGCTTTGATTGAACAGGCAAAGGAATTTGATTATATTCATTTCTGCTGGCCCGACCTCAATGGAATATCAAGAGGGAAGACGGTTACAGGTCGACATGCCGAAAATGCAATCAGAAAAGGATTGGGTATTTTTCCAGGTAGGCAGGATAGGTTTTAAAACTTTTTAACATGCTATTTTACAAAATCATTAATGTCAAATATCGTCCAGATTTTATTCAAGTTCTTCCAGTCAGATATATTGGACGTATTTATGATTGGATATCTTCGTTGAATAAAATTTCTGTTCTTTGTATAAGTTCAGGAAGCTTTTATCTTAAATAATATTAGACTAACCAAAGTGAGACTTGAGTGGTTGGTTATCTTTCAATGATGGATGCCCTAGATACATTGAGGGAAGGCTACCACCCTTAACATGATATCTTACCCACGGTACATGATACATATGTTTAAATTCAGATAAATTTCCGACGACAGGCCGGCCCGGCAGGATAGATTTGTCAGAAAAAAAACGAAAGCAAAAGATCACCATACGCGAATATATAAACGACATGTTTGTAAATATCTTTTCGTATTATCGCTTTTCGAAATTTAAATCAAATTTCAGCCACATATCAAAATCTATTTAATTTAAAAAGTTCAATTTCATTGATCTAATCGTTTTCCAAAAGGAAGCAATTATTCCAAGACATGATCCTGCTGTCTCATAAACTAAAAAATATGTGTTCTTGTCTTGATCCGCAAAACTTTTTTCAGCCAAATAAGTGTCCGACCATAACCATTTGATTTAAGAATCAATAAGCATTCATCCGCAATAAAAGTGCAAAATATTACTCGCTTTTCGGGTGATCAAAAGGGATAAGCTTCTATATTGCTATTCCAATGTCGCTTTCAGTTCGAAGCGCATAATTTGTGTTTCGAGCCTTTTTCGGAGCGGTTGAACGCGCCCTTTTCCTTGTCATCTCGAAAACAAATCACTGGTTAGTTTGAAATGAAAATTGCAATTGTCACTGTTTTCTTTAGGGGACTATATAGGTCTATCAGCGCTTATTGCCGTCAACTTATAAAAAATATAGACCTATATGGATAATTGCCGCTGCTGCTCCGTGCCGCTTTCCATGTAAAAATCCCTGATATTGAACGAGATATTCTTCACATAGATCTATTTAATCATAAATTAAAAGAATCACTATTTGCAAAAATAAATGATTCAAACGCTTTGAAATTTATGCGTATGCTTGTAAATCAATATTTGAATAGCATGTAATCGAAATTTTGTTAAGTGTAATTAGTACATAAGGCGGATTTATCATGAAACGAGGACATTTAAATATATTTTAAAGTATACAATGTATAATGTAACAACTTAATTGAAGCTGTTTAACTTGATACACTTATCAAATTATGAATAAGTTTGATCTAGAAGACTCTATAGATATAACATAATATATATGCTTAATTAATCAACATTTTCAATATTAGCTAACAGACAAGACCTACCTACAAATCGTTTTCGTTACATGCATATGTATTTATAATTTCATATTTTAATTATTTTCTTAGGTTTCTTAGGCTTTTTAATTGCATTTTTTTGTATGTGTCAAACATTACCGAATTCATTACCTGGTCTTGCAGTTAGTTAGCAGATCATTTGTATTCATTATTTTAATAGGGTTCTGTAAACTAAGTCGGCCTAAGTACTCGGTAAACTGTATTAATTAAAACATTGTACATGTGCCTCGGATGCACCTCGGAACTGTGCACTATTTTAGTTTATTATACGGATGGTGGAAAATAATGGGTTTTAGAGGGCAATATCACCCGGTGTATATCGTTTGAGATATAGACCTGGTGCGTAATAATATCCTATTTTAAGAAGAAGAAAAATATTTTTTTTGAAAAGTTCAAGATGTCTGGAACTGGACTCGAACCCGGGTTCATCTCTTTGCTCCAGAGCTCTAACCACTTGAGCAAACGCGCCAATTGCGAATCAATTGCAAACGAAGTGCCTTCACTCGCTTTATATATGGGTGCATTAGTGCGTTATGACCAGCGATATAGGTGAAGGGAGCAGGACAACTCACCCAAAAACCAACTCGCCCACAAAAAAATTGGTCAACTCACCCAAATTTTTGGATAACTCACCCAAATTTTAAGTCAACTCACCCAAGTTTTTTGGACGACTCACCCAAATTTTTGGACAACTCACCCAATTATTTTTTTCACATTATAAGACAAAAATCACATTTTTGTCATTCAATTGGCATTGATATCTATAAATATTCGAACATTAATAAAGATTTTTATGCATCTTTCAATTTTACAGAGATATTATATTTTCTAAAAAAAGAGGAACGTATGCGCACTTGCCTGGGGCGCAAAGTGCTTAATATAAATCTCAAATCCATTGTTTTTTTTGTTACTAAGTTACTTTAAAGCAATGCTTTGATAATTAAAATTGTATATCTTAACGAAAAATAAGTTTACGAGGTATTTTCTTAATTGTTAAAACTTGGTGAGTTGTCCAAAAACTTGGGTGAGTTGACCAAAAACTTGGGTGAGTTGACTAATCTATTTGGGTGAGTTGGTCACTACTTGGGTGAGTTGGTTTTTGGGTGAGTTGGTTTTTGGGTGAGTTGTCCGACATCCATAGGTGAATGCCCTTTTCATTACTCTACCCCTGTCAATCAGGCACGTCAATCAGAATTTATCTACCTGAACTATGACGTTTCAGTCTGACGTGTGTGACATGTTGTTTACTTCAGTTATGAAAAGAATGTGCAATGAATTGAATGAACTTCTTGTTTATATGAAATAAATTACGATATTTTCACAAGAAACTAGCAATTAAATGCAATGCTATCAAAGAACAGAGAAACTAACATTGATAAAAGTTATAAAAGGACTTAAAGGATATAAACTTTTAAACGTATTAAAAATTTGATTTGAAGAAACTGAACAAAGTATTGATGTGGACATTTTGGTAATGAAATGAGAAGAGAATAATTCATTCAAATGAATAAGCAAGTGGATTTTTTAATTTAAACAATCACTGAATTATCAACGCAAAAAAAATGGAAAGTGGAACGTTCGAGTGTTTTAGTTTTACGCTAAAACTTATTTAGAGTTTGTCCAGATACACTTTAATATTAAGTATATCTAGTGACTTTGGACCAACTCAAATCGCTACATCATCAAGATAGGTTGGGTAATTTCAAAAAAGCCATTTTACGCTACGTTACGTAAACGTTACGCAAACGTTACGCAAATATAGTTCGCACTTATAAAACCCTTGAAAGGTGTTCGAAAAATGCGGATATCCATATAATAAAAGAAATAAAATCCTCAGGGACCTAATCCAAATGGTTATTGGCCCTCGGGATAGGGAAAAGTAATGCCCGCGCCCTTCAGACTTGGGCATTACTTTTCCCTATCCCTCGTGCCTATAACCATTTCGATTAGGACCCTTCGGGTATTATTTCTATTTTATGGACTGATCTCGCTCTTTATCCTTAACCTTAGAAATCTATTCAAATTGTATCTTTTTAATTCAAAGATCTGCCGCTTTGTTTCATATTCTGAAACAGGAAAAATAAAGCATAAAATAAAAGTAACATTCGATATTCACTTTCTAAAATCCCGGATAAAAGGTATCCGGAGAAAACGATTTTAGCAACACTGATCATTTAAGCACCGTACATCACTAGAATCAGTGGTCATTTCTTTTGATGCTTATTAGATGTAAAAAATTCTAGAGTCTTAAGGTCTGTGCACGAGCGAAATTTCGTGTGTTTTTCGCGCGCGAACATTTGAAATAGTGTTCATCCATTTTCGGGAAAAACATTGAGTGTGCATATGATTTGGTCGATTAAGACAAGTCGAACGAAATCTTAAATTTGTTTGAATGAATAATTTTATCCTTTATACAGAGAAATACCATTTCTATTTTATCAGTGTATGCATTGATAATTTGTATACCGTTTAATAAATAGGTAGCGGAACATTGATTATGTAATTTAACGCACATATTTTATATTTTGTTCAAATCAAGCAAGTTTACTTTCCTGTTTATTAATTATATCATCCGCAAAAAGTACATGTATTTATCACTAAATATAGAATACTATATTTATATATGTTATGGGTGTCAACAGCATTTAGATAATGTATACAGATCTATCTATAGATCTATATTCGTTGTCTTTCTCTTTCTACAAAAAGCATTTGAAATGAAGGGGTGATCAACACTGCCTTCAAACATATTTTCATCATAGGACATATTTTCATTTCGTTGTTTTTCAAAAACATTGAGCGCGTCAACTGAAAATCACTTGAAATGCATGCGATTATAGATGAACACTCGGGATTGATTCCTATGTTTTTATACAAAGCTTGCGATATGATTTTCGCGCACAAATGGGGTCGAAATCATTTCACCAATGTATATGAACACTCGGACTGCCCTTGAC
>LQRL01043561.1:0-12164 GCA_001703475.1 Hydroides elegans
TAGGCGTAATTTCTTCATTGTAGTTGTGTAGAATTTTGTAGGTCTCTATCATATCGCCCCTGGTTCTTCTATACACTAAGGTCGGCAGTTTCAATTTCTGGAGGCGCTCTGTATATGACATTTTCTGGAGACTCGGAATCAGTTTGGTTGCCCGTCGCTGTACATTTTCAATCGCATTGATGTCTTTTGCTTTATACGGGTTCCAGACGGCGTTTGCATACTCTAGTTGAGGCCGTACAAAAGCCTTAAAGAGGCATAAGAACATATCTTCATCTATGAATGTGAACGCCCGTCGTATCATTCCCATCATTTGGTTAGCTTTGTTGATCTTTTCGTGCATATGAACTTCAAAATTCAGTTGAGAGTCAATCGTAACACCCAGGTCCTTCATACTGGTTACACACTTTAAGTCATTCTTAACACCTTTTGAGATGAGGTGATACTGGCTATGTATTTTGCGGGTACCTATGGTTAACAGCTTGCATTTATCTGGGTGGAAATTTAGTAGCCAATTGGCTGACCACCTTTGTAGTATGGTTAGATCTTGTTGTAGACATGTGACATCTTCTTCTTTAGCTATTTTTCTGAAGAGTTTGGTGTCATCCGCGAAGAGGTAGGCATAACTGTCGACAGCATCAGGCAGGTCATTTATGTATAGGACGAACAGTAGCGGACCGAGAACACTTCCCTGTGGGATGCCACTTGTTACCTTTCCCGAGGCCGACGGGTGTCCATTGACTAACACACGCTGTGTTCTATCATGCAGGAAGTCGCTTATCCAGCCGATTATATTACCACCTATACCATAGCTTTCTATCTTGCCAATGAGGCGCCGGTGCGGAACTTGATCAAACGCTTTCATGAAATCCATGTAGATGACATCAATTTGGCCGCCCATGTCTAGTATATGTGTCCATATATCGAGTACCTTCAATAGCTGAAGTGATGTAGATCGACCGGTTATGAAGCCGTATTGTTTAGAGCTAAAGAGATTGTTCTCCTTCATATGTTCTATTATCTCTTCACGTACAAGCGATTCCATTATTCTACACAAAACACTTGTTAAGCTTATAGGCCTATAGTTATTTGCACTTGATTTGTCGCCTTTTTTGAAGATAGCAGACACATTTGCAGTCTTCCAGCCTGACGGTAGTGTTCGCCTCTGTAGGGAAGTATTGTAGATTATAGACAGCGGTTTCGCGAGAACATCAGCCAGTTCTCTTATCAGTTTCGGGTGAAGTTGGTCCGGACCAGGTGATTTAGCTGTTTGTATAGCCTTTAGTTTCTTCAAGACTTGACCCTCTGTTATATACATAGTATCTAGTGGCGATCTATATCGTTGTTCATTTGGTTCAGGTATAGGACCGATTGGCTCCTCTGTAAATACACTGCTAAAATGATTTAATAGAACATCGGCTTTATCAGTGTCACTTTCTGTCATTGTATTCGTGTTCGGTATTCGTAGTTGACTAATGCCTTGTCTGGTTTTTGTTTTAGAGTTAACATAGTTCCAAAATCGTTTTGTATTAGTTTTAGCTTGCTTTGCGATGTCTCTTTCTATATTTTTTCGTATCTGACGTGTCATTTTCTTCACTTTGTTTCTTGCTTTGCAGTATTCTTGACATTTGGAGTCATCTCTGGTTTCTATAAAACGCTGCCAGCATCGTCGTTTTCGTTTTATTTGTTGGATACATTTTGCGTCGAGCGGGGTTGCTCCTTTAGAACGCCATTTTGGTGGACCTGATCGCGTAGGTATATATGTAGTTTTAGCAAACTCAATATGTTTAAGCAGAATATTCCATTGTAGTTCACAGTCCTCTTTGGCTTCACTGAACTCATGGTCCCAGTCCCGCGCAAGGTAGTGTTTCATCTTATTATAGTCACCTTTGTCATAGATAAAGCGTGTTTTCGTGTTTGATTCGTGGCTTGTATAACAGTAGAAGTCGAACTCTAAGACACAATGGTCACTCTTGCCAAGTGGACTATGGTATTGCACTGTATTGATCATTCCCTTTTCATTAGAGAATACAAGATCTATGGAACTTGGCTTTTGTCCTACTCGAGATCTAGCTGGTTCTAATATATGTTGATACAAATAGCTGTCCCTGACACTTTCAATGAATTTATGATCACTACTATTATCCGGAGAGGATGATGTCCACGATCTCCAATCGATATTTCGATAGTTGAAGTCACCCATGATTAACTTGTGGCTATGTTTCATCTCTGCTATTTTTATCATCAGTTTATCTAAGTACGAGTTGTTATTTTCAGTTCCGCTCTCACTTCTATATATAACACATGCTAACAGTTTATCTCCTTTTTGTAGATTTATTTCCGCACATACGAATTCTTCGAAGTCACATTGAATACAAACTTCATCTGGCTGAAGTGATCTGTGGACGTATAGTATCACGCCTCTACCTACATCATTGCTCACATTTTTATGGAATGTTACGTAGCCATCAATATTGTATGCTGCTATATTTGGTGCATATCTATGGTGCTTTGGCTTTACTTCGGCTATACCAATTATCAGCGGCTTATATTCTCTAATGTAGGCATTAAGCTCATCCATCTTATTGGCTAACATGTCTGGGTTCGTATAACAACAAGAAACAGCTGTGTAGTTATTTACATTTGTGCACTTGAACAAAACGGATTCACGCTTATTTACATTGTTGATTTTTGATGAACTTGGCTTCAGTGGCTTATCTTTATCCTGACGATCTTCATGTCCCATGGTGGCCCTCTCACCTTGTATTTGAATCCCCCCGATGTATCTTGTTGCTCCCTACGCTTGGCCTCTTGATGAAGACTTTTCGCATTCTCCCTCTCTTTGGGTGTCAGGTCGTGGCTCATTCTAACTCTTTTGAGTATATCTTCCCTGCTTTCCTGTAGTTTGTTTGCGTTGAGAAGAATATGCTTTTTGTCAGACTGCTCTTTCAATTTTACTATCATTGGTCTACACTCTGTACCTGTCAATCCCTCTTCGACGTTTGTTTCTTTCTTCTTCCCTATTCTTCTTATTTCTGTAACTTCGATCTCTTCTTTATTACTATCGCATATTTCATCACATATGTGTTTGAAGATATCCCTGTCATGTTTGATTCTTTCTTCTTTCATGTTAGTTTTGGCTTCTTCTACATTGAACAAAATAATGTTGGTTTTTCTCTTTTCTCGATCTTGTAGTTCCTGCTCCTGGATTTTGATAGATTCCTGTACTGCTTTTTGGACTGTTACCTCGACTTTGTCCCCGGACGTGTCTGGTTGGCGCTGCTGATTTCTTATATCCTTTATGTCTTCTCTTATTTCTCGAAATTGAATGTCGATCTCCGTCTTGAGCTCAATTCTAAATGCTTCGAGATATTCCTGACATTTTTCCTCGATCGATCTGTCAACTTTGACGGCTTGCATAGCTGGGAGTTTGCAGTCACTACAGTACCACTGAAGGTTGTTATCTAGTAAGCTATATTGTGCTTCTGATAACCCAGAGCACTTTAAACATATCCAGTTTTCGCATCGGTCGCAGATAACTAGCAGGTCAGAATCGTCGACAAATATTTCTGAACATATTCGACATTTAACAGCTTCTGGTGTACTACCTTTCTCTTTATCATTTATTTTGGTTTTTGGTTTTGTTGCATTCAATTCGTCTGTGGTTGAAGTCGATGAGCGTAACTGTCTTTTTGATGATTCTTGAGATGCCATGTTTGTTGTTTACTTCAGGAAGTTGGTCACGTTTGATTAAAGTCGCTATTATAAGTAATTTAGCTCGATAATTTGTCAGTCCATGCCTAAATCCTATTCTATAATGCTTAATCTTCAATATAGTTTACGTTTTAATTATCTTTTAGTTATCTATAGTCCTTATTTTTATAATTTATCTTTGTATTTTAGAATTGCCACCATTTTCCTCGCACATGCGCACACATAATCTTTGGTCGCCTACAAGGGCTGGGGATCAATACCATGCATTGTTACTTTGGTTTTGTATTATTGAACTGAGGCGATGTGTTGATTAACTGTTATCAAACACTGGGAACCACCGGGTTAGAGTTCAGTTGAAGTTATGAATGCCTATGGCTTTGTCAAAAAAAGAGTTTCGGGTGTGACTTACGGGTTGTCTGCCCGGAGCTGGTGTGATTTCCTGTCCTCTTCCTGTATCTTCTCCGTAGCAGAATAACTCGCACTTCTTAATAATCGTTTTCTTGGTTTACTTTTGGGAGATCGTTCCATGGTAATGACTAAAATCGGTTTTTAAAAGAGCGGTCCTGAGTGTTTTGATTTTTTTGTTTACAGGCCTTGACCCCGGTGTCGTAATAAGGAAATGATGAAAAATATCCGAATCGCTGGTTCCCCCACAATATGACAGGTTTGGGTGTAATGGCTAGGCCATACTAGCGATTTTGGTCGGAGACGGGATCGCTGACTGAATCGCAGACAATCGTCGACTGAAATCTCTAACCCGGCCACACTTGCGATTCAAATCGGGGACTATAGGTGGTATCAATTTCTGAAGGGTACCCAACGACTTTATTAAAAATATGATTGAAACCCTAAACACTGAAATATATTATAAATTATCTAATTTCGAAATATGTTTTTTTTTACAAAAAGTGTTCCTAATTTTGTAGATAGATGTCTTCATTTCGATTATCTAGATAGCTAGATTCTGAAGAGGAACTCCTTTTTATAAAAAATGAAAATCAAAATTCTTGTATTCACTACCTGTTATCAATTTTATTTCAATGTAGCGTGCTTAGATATATATCTCCGAATAAAATGAAAATAAAAAATCCTCGGGGATTCGTAAAAATATAAAATGTTTGAAAAGATGTTCCGTAAATTATGAGAGCTCGAGGAAATTTTTGAACATTTGAAGATAGATCAGCCTTTTTTTCGTTTTGTTGCATCTATGCAATCTTAGTCATGTTCATGAAACTGGTCTGTGACGACACAATATTGTAAGCGTCAAAATCATAGATGCTCAGATTGTGACGTTGAAATGTGTTTTGTAACAATGGTAAAACATCAATGAGAAACACCGCACAATGTATTTTTCAAAAAAAAAAGGTTCCTTTTCAAATTTTATCCAGCTGCAAAATTTGATTTCATATCAAGTCATGTGTAGTTTTATTCAAAATCGTGTCGCAAAGGTGGCCATACTTGAGATTCTGTTTGATGTGTTTGCGATTGCCGACATCTGCGATCCTACATGTTGGATCGGGAGAAATGCGTCGCCGGTCGTCGGCGACGATCGGCGACGGAGTCGCTAGGGTGGTCAAACTATTGCAATTCAGTCGGCGATTGCAGTCGGCGATCCAGTCTCCGACTAACATCGCTAGTGTGGCCTAGCTATAAGAGTTAATGATTAAAGACCGAAGCTAAATATAAACAACAAAGTGTGTATTTGAGTATTTGATTCTTATAACATGAAACAAATATAACCCCCTATGTTCTCTTTGTCAGAGTTAATATATGGACATCAGAGAGATCAATTCAATGGAGGTTGATATATCAGGAATGTCGAAATAAAGTTGACGAAAAGTGGAAAGTTTCAGAAAAATACATTTAAAGTAGTTTTCTCTGAACATAAAAAAACACAAACACGAAACAAGAGTTATTCTCAAAGTGAATATTGCAAAATTTTTAATGTGATTATGGGCAATTTAGAAAGAAGTACCATTATCAAATTGGAAGGAAAACCCTCCAATATAACTATCATTCATCGCCCCAACCCAAGATCACGGAAATAAGGATGTAAAAGCCTTCTACGAAGAAATTGAAAAACAGCCATCAAAATAGTAAATTCAAACGAAGTTTGAATTGTCATGGGAGATTGGACTCCATGAGTGATTTGTTTAGGTAATCAGAATGTGAGAGATCAACGTCTGCAACAGCTCTGTATGAAACACCGACTGGTCATCGCGAACAAATGTCTCCCAGCAAAGCGCAAGGATAACATATACATGGAAATAGATAGATAGATATCGAAACCAACCTTATTTCAGTAAAACAAGTAAAAACATACCCAGGTGCCGAACGAGGTCTTAAAGCGTAACCATCACATGCAAACTGCCAATCATATGAAACAAGCAAAGGAAAATCTGCTTTGGAGACCTGCCCAAAACGCCGAAAGGCGTGAATTACAGACTTTCGAACCATAAGTCTGATAAGTCAGGGTACATAAATTATACTGAAAATGAAACTGTAGCATAACATCGCTGCCATTGAACTTGAATTTGGTAGAACTCAGAATGGATTCAGAAAAGTAAAGGGTACACAAAGGGAATATTCAATCTGAGAACGATAAACGAGATATATTCACACAAAATTAAATGACGCTCGGATTATTGCCAGAATTTGCTGAGAACGAGTTGAAGCAGTGCGAATGTACCAAGGATTAAGAAGGTATCTTTTTAAATATATATGTTTAATAGAATATGAAAAGGCTTTTGACCGAGTAAACCACGAACAACTCAAGTTAGTTAGAATCGATAGAAATGACGCACAAATTATTGCCAGGCCTTGCTGAAAACAGGCTGCAGTAGTGCGAACTGACCAAGGACACTGAGAATGTATTGAAATCCGAAGGGGCACGTGGTAGGGAAGTGTGTTATCTCCATACCTTTTGAATCGATTCACGGAGCTTATAATTAAAGCTATGGAGCGTGAAAATGATAGAATTTCAATCGGAGGCAGAAGAATCAATAGTTTGAGGTACGCAGACGATGCCGCGATAACAGCAGAAAATGAGAATGAACTATAAATGCTGACACTTGTATATCATGAAAGAAAGTATTTTGGCATGAAGATTAACATAAAAAGATCATGATAATAAGCAGAAAAACAAAATATCCAAAGTATAAATGCGATCACTTGCGAATCATTCAATGGCCAAGAGTTTACACAAGTCAGTGAATTCAAGTATTGGGAAAGTGGATTACTGAAAACGGAAAAATCAAGAGGAGATTCGCAGGAGAATAAAAATCGCAAGAGAGTCCTTCAGCAATAGGCAAAGGTTAATGACGAATCCTAATATTTCTATACCAGCATTTAGATAATAAAATTCATTGTCTTGTCATTATTGTTGCATGGAATTGAGACATGACCCTCAGCAAAATGCCACAGCAGCGCCTGGAAGCATGCGAAATGTGTACCTTGAGACGCATCCTACGAATAAAATTGACAAGACGTATCACGAACGAGGAAGTGATCCGTATTGCATATACCAAAAGCTCGCTGTTTGATACTGTAAAGAAGAGAAATATGGTATTTTTGGGGGATATCATGCGACATGATTCCCTGCAAAGATATCTACTCAAGGGCATGGTCGAGGGCAAGCAAGATAGGAGGCCAAGAATGAAACGGAGTGACATTACCACCGAATGGTCGGGTCTCACCTTCAAACTGGCCATGCGTACTGGTGGTCAAACCAGATGGAGATTTGTAACCGGCAACGTCAATCGGCACTCAACTGGGTAATGTAAGTAATAATTTGGTTTGATTCGATATCACAACTTAAGGATCCTCTATTCGTTGAGCCAAGCTTTGCTCCGTAAGACTAAATTGCATCTTCAAACAAATTACGTATTAGCCGCCATGGCCATTCAAAAGCATCTGGGCTCGGATTTGTACTTGTGGTTACCAGTCGAAAGAAAGCGCACAAACACTTTATGTTGTTAACACCAACTAAAAACTTGAAATGTCCTATGGCCGCTTTTGATCTTAGAACAAAAAAATCCTAGAAAGCACCTGTTGTTTATTTTAATTAAAACTCTAAATGTCATATCATTTCAGAAGATGAATTATTTACTTGGCCCGTTGGTTTTGTACTCATTTATTGTTTGTGAAACAATTATTTGTACGAAGTCTAAATGGGTAAAACTATTTCTGGGAACAAAAGTTGCGCATTTTCAAAAACGTTTAACAGGTCTGTAGGTTCATATATGTGAATTTGATGACCAGATCAGGAGGGAATGAGGATAAGAAATGGCTCTTTATCATTAATATACATGTATGCATTGTCATTTTTTTCAAATTCTACTTAGTTTCTTACTTTTATGATTATGATTCTTTTCTAAAGTATATTCGTTAAGGATCGATTGAGTATATTTTCTTATCTGTCTTGCTATGTCATGTTACGTTAAAATGTTTTGTGTAGCGCTTATTTGGTGTCACTACCGTTTATTGCGATACACGAATGTCCTATATGAAAGTATCAACAGCTACAGCTAACTCTTAAATCGATTTCATTACACTAACATTTGTTATACGCACCTCTATAAAGGTACGTCTTTAATCGATTTTTGAAGACGCCAAGGCTCTGCAAACTCTTGAAAACTCCATTAAATGTGAGTTCCATAGAGAAGTACCACAAAGCCTTAAGGCCTTCTTACCTATTGTGTCTTACATAATTTGATACAAATAAGACTGTACAAAGACAATCTTGTGTGTATCACAATTGCAATCTTAACTGTTTCAATGAGAAAATGATAGTGACCATAACGTTGCTTATATAAACAATAAAAGCAAATATCAACAGTTTTTTTTTAGCCAAAGGACTCCAAGAAATCGTTGTCAAATTTCATGAAAATCTGTCAACAACTGGGTGGAAGAAGTAGCGTTTTTCAAAGTTTATGAACTAAAAATAAATAAATTTAGGAATATAGATATAATTAACTAACCAAATCAATATCGTCAAAGTTGTGGTACAATCCTCGCCTTGCGTAGCAAACCGTGGCTGTAAAGCATTTCCTTGTCCAAACCAAGGGTGCGACCTGGTCGGTACTACGAGAGAACCTTACTTTGATGTGCATTGGCATTGCTGTCTAGAGATTTGTACACCATAGTTAGTCCCTTAAACTCTTAGTGTTGCTTAATGGGCAGCCAGTGTAGTTTACGATACAACTGGGCAATAATTGAGGTTCGTGTGGTATGAGGCGATGAAATGCGCAGCTGCGTTCATGATTCGTTTTAAAATGACCTAGGGCGGACTTTGTTATGGACGAAAATGCCAATTTTCTAGGCAACTTATCACCAATAAAACAATCTACAAATAACATAATTATACCAACAACTCCTATATGTCCCGATCAGACTGTTTTCCAACGGTTAACTTATAACACATAGGTAACTCTTGACAAAAAAATGGTGTTTGATTGACATTTTTTTGCATATTTTTGTGACAAAAGTTTTGAAGTATTAGTATCCTCTATGAATTGATAAAGTTTATGGTTAAATAGGGCCTCGCCTATTTGGCCATTGAAAACTATTTTAACTTATAAATCATGAAATGTGTAGTGTTTATTTTTAAAGACTGAGGTTACAAAGGAATGAAACGAGATAGAATGCAACACGTTGTCATAAGAACGACGTTGTTATTAGATTCAATAAATGTTCTTTCAAAAGTTACATGTTTGAATGAATATAAAGTGCATCTCTTCTTACTACCTATCCATTTTCTTAGGAGATTCTTGGTCGTGGCCAAACAGAACAAAGATATCATATAACTTTATTTCGCTCATAGCTAATCCTCATACGAATAGTGTAAAGATGTTATAATCATAAACGGATAAAATAGACAATATCTAGTAAAGGATATTTTTTTAAATATAAACTAGTGAATGTAGTTTGTAAAATCATTAGCTTCATTATTCTACGACGACGATATCCCATCCATACCTGCAATCTTAAAGCTGTTTTATGACTTTTATGGCTATCTAAAAAATGAAAAGATTGTATTAACATATTTTGACCAAAAAGATTCAAGACAAAAGTGTCAATAGATGTTGCTTATTTAAGTATTTTTTCTAGATTGAAAGAAAACTTCACCTAATGACAGTATTCTAGTCCAGTCAACAACTTATTTTCACATTACAAACATGTTTTACTATGTATTTTATATCTAAATCAATTCAATAAGATGCATGCTTTTATGTACATTTTATTGTAAATGAAATAAAACGCATTATTATCATGATATAATTATTTCAATTTTTCTTGGTATTGGATCACATTGGTCGTGTGCGTTTCTGTCGGTCAATTAAGTATTTCAAGTCAAACGATTCAAAGTGTAAATCATTCAAGAGTTGACAGAATCGACGACGGGACTTGGTCTTTAGACTTTTTAAAATTTTAAGTAATGTTAATTATAGTAACATTAATATATTATTAGAGAGTTTGGGCAGACATTGAATTTCGGGATAAGAGTTTTCATAATCCACATTAAGTAGATGAATATTCTTGATTTGTGTATTTGCGAAATACATGTAGTCATAGTAGTTGCTCTTAAGTGTTATCCACAAACTCCAAAACATACTAAAAATATATTTTTATCGAATTGAATCAATTCGTCCAAACTCTCTTTTTTGTAATCATTTTAATTATTAGAAAAAAAAAATAAATAGTTTTTATATTTCTTATTAATCTCAATAGTATTTTGTACCAATTTCTTAAACCATTTTTTACCAATAATTATGGTGTGACATTGATCTCAAAAGTTAATTTGGTCGCAATGTATTTCTTATTTGTTACTGATTTAGTTGCCTCGATCGTTTGAAAAAGTAGATGAACATCATAAGAATCACGACCAATATTTGGGAATGGACACCAGTTCTATTGATGCAAGCTCTAGAATTATTTTATGGTGAAAATGTCATGACACATGTTGTAAACTTCCGGAAAATCTGTCAAGTTTTGTTTTTCTTTCGTTTTTAGCTTATTTTGAAGAAATGGCCTTATGAATATTATGTTTTATCACAGAATATATATGCTTAGTAACATACTTTATCAGTTGTATAAAATTATGGTTGTGTTTTGTGTATCGACCGAATACTAAGAGTCCGTATTTAGGCCCACCACGAAAGGTTCGGAGCGCTGAGTCCGTCCACCATCAATTCTTTTTACGGTCTAGATCTCATGAACGTAGAGACTAGGCCCAACCCCTAAAGTTGAGATGTCAGTCTGTCCATCATTGCTTTATTGTACAGATTTAGAAATTGTAGAACTTTTGAGTGGGATGCAAACGAAACCTCGCTATATATTCAAATATAAGATAGTGTAGCGATTCCAGACCATTTTCAAATATTTGATAAAAAATATCTTATTTAGTATCGTTGGAAAGGTTTATTCACGAGAAGCTCAGAAATGTTTTATTTTTTGTTGTGCGATCATTATAAAGGGAAAAATCGGCATTTGAAGTTGGAAAATTAAAGAAATGTTTCTGACATAAGACAAATTCCATGTATAAAAGTATATTTTTCCACTTTCCAGCAATTTATTCAGTAAATTTATGTGATTAATCAATACAAAAATAAAGTAAAACTCACTTCCATATAATTCGTAATTTAAAATCATTTATGACTACATTCAACGAAGATATCACACTTAATGCAAAATATCGTCAATCCTGACTTGCAGGAAATCACCGATTATCGCTCACAAAACTGTAAACAAATCGGCCATTTTTTAAAGAAATTTACGTTGTGCTTGATTGTGCTAGGGTGTGTGAAGAAACAAATTATATGGGGATGGAACTTATTATCTGGCGCACATTCTCTACATGTGCCCAAGGTTACCCACCCTTTTATTTTTATGTAATTACATATTGAAGTGGACGAACTTCAACATAAAATATTTATCTTATTACAACAAAATTTATTTTTTCAAACATATCTTTTAAAAAATTGAACTTAAATAAATTTGAATTCATATCATAATAACTTGTCAAACAGAAGAATCGTTAAATAATACTTTATCAAAATATGGCAAAAATGCATATTTAATCATCCGTTTATTCGACTTAGTCACTTTTGCGAAAATGGCAAAATTGATTCATCAAAAGCATCTTTATAATATCATTTTGAAAAGTAAAAAGTAAAATAAACCAAACATTAAGGTTTAAATGAACAGTCCAATAAATATTGATATCATAAATAGTAATATAAATAGAAGTTTTTGATTGTTGAAGATTTCATATATTACATATAGTCAGAATGTAATGACCAAAAAGACGATTCGTCTGTAATCGCTAGATAGTGGTATCAAGTTGTACCTTTTAAAGTTTGACTCAATTGGATGATTGAATGTCGACAAATTTGACAAAAATAACAAACACAACGAAACATGATTCATTTAAATTGGGGGGGGGGGGGGGGGGG